>JANDJT010000124.1:4537794-4555029 GCA_024331685.1 Stegophilus panzeri
TATAATATTGTTGATGTAGTTATTAGACTTCTATCGAACTGACCTCTGATAAATCTCTTATTAGTTATCAGTTATTTTTTGTATAACCTCTGATGTCTCATTGTCATCATAAAATACACATATTACCCTTTGTGTTCTATTACTTGGCAAAGTTCTGTCCCATTGCCCAGGCCACAAATTCCGGGACATAAATAGGATTTGGACACAATTATTGATCACGTTTATTAAAGAAACTGAGACTAGCACATAACATTTATTTTTGCTGTTGCTGCAATTTTAGTTTAAAAACAAAACAACGAGGGGGAAAAAAACCCAAAAACCATGGCTGAATTTTGATCTTAACCGTTAAGCAAAAGCTCACTGTATATTGGGCGTTGTTTACAATTTTGCCATTCTGATTTTTCCGTGTTAAATAGTTTATTTTGGAATCAGTGTTGTTGTTTTTTGTATGCGTATGTGGGTTTTTTTTGTTTGTTTGTTTTTTTTTTTTTTTTTGCGCCTGGTGCATTTTGTCCTTTTGGTAAACCTTAATGAAAACCTAATTTATAATTGTCACACTGTGTATTCATGTGTCTCTGTAACACCACACAACTTGGAGGTATTTATCTTTTTTAAGCCATACTGCCCACACTGACACAACTTTGTGGAGGTCTGGAGTTAGGCTAAAGTCCCATATTCCTGACCGTGTGTGTGTGTGTGTGTGTGTGTGTGCTATAGGCCATCCATATAGTAGCAATGCTCTTTCCCCTCGTGGTTTAAAAAAGGCCTCGATACCACGCCCCCAGAGAAAGAACATTCTGTTCAGAAGAGCTTCAGAGGTCGTCTTCGTTTGCAACACTTAAACTTACATAGTCTATAAGATTAAATAACATTAAAACATTATTACATTCACTTTCTTAGATAAGGCGTTTTAAGTCTGTTAAATGCCTCGTCAATTTTAAGGCTATTTCTTCTTCATCTTGAATATTTTTAATCCCCGAAAGTCTTCTCAATTCACTTTTAAAAGCAGTCCTATCATACCACGTGCAATATTAGGCTATATTTTCTAATTAATCTCATGCCATATTTTATTTTTTATTACATTCTCGCAGTCGGAACAGAATATGAAGCACTTTGGAGAATCATTATTTTTTTATTTCATCCCAGTGGGATTTTTTAATCACGCGCTGATAGTGTAAACAGTAAATAAAAAAATAATAAAATTAATCAAAATGAAGAAAAAGCACGCACAACCTGTGCTTTGGGTTAAGTGCAATGGCTATTTATTTTTTTAATAATCCGTAAAATAAAATAAAGCTCAAACAGCAGTGTCATGCGATAAAGTGAGACGTTATGACAGGATTTTGTACCACGCTTCCTAACAGCCGTGTCTGATAAATATCAAAATGAGAGATTAAGCCATTTAGGCCTATTATAGCGCAAGTACGCATGTTTCTGCTTGTGCTTTGTTTTTTTTTCTTCCCCTAAACATATAGCTAGCTATAAGAGAACAATTAGATGTCAGGAATATGGACTTGTATATCTAATTAGTCTGTATGAATAATGGATTGCTGTTATTGTGTGCTTCTGGCAATATATGTGGACACACAGGACTTAAACAAAAGCTGTACATTTTGCAGGGGTATATGGTGAGACTGTGGAACAGAGGAGGAGGAGAAGGAGGGATGAATTTCCTATTTGAGGCAGGTCGGTTGGGGGATGGGACTATTTGTAAGGAATGCGGGAGGGGGGCAGGTCTCGTTCAGTGAGGAAAGGAAGGGAAAGAGGGAGGGAAGGAGGGTACATCCCACCCAGAGTGACATTTTTACTCCTTGGCCGGTGTCTGCAAGGTTATAGGCAAGTTGAACTTTTACTTTCATCTCATCACTTAACAGACTGAGTGAGAAGTTTGGCAAAACGGAATGTTGCATACATAAAGTGTCTTGCAGACTACAGAGTTAGAGGTAGTATAGGCTACAATTGTAACATTTTTTTGGTTTGAATTAAAGTACTCGACGATGGTTTAAATTACAGACTTCATACTTCCCACATAACATCATGCATAGGCGATGTGCACGTTGGCTTCGTTTAGCTACCCATCAAGTGCATGTTTACAAATATCGTCAAAAAAATATTATTTATTTCAACTTTGATCTTCACACAGCATGGCACGTTATATGAACATTTCCAATAAACAACCCCCTGACAAAATAGAGCATGCGTTCCACTATTTCACTGATAACGAGAAACATTTTTTATGTCTTTTATGTATCCTGGCAACAGCAGACCCCCCACCCCCCCCATTCCAACAACCCACTCTTCCTCCTCCTCCCCCATCCGCTTCCTTCCTCACGCGCGGTGGTCTCGGGGTCTCCCATGGCAGCATGTTAGCGCGTGCACATCACAAAAACATAAACCAAAATATAAATAAACAATCTCTCTCGCACCATTCGTCAACCTAGACAATGCTGATGTGTAGCCTAATTATGGAATATCACCAATGATGACGTGATCAATTAGGCCCCCTGTCTTTTTTTCAAAATGGTTTTATAGACTACAGCAATTGAGGGTTTTTTTTTTTAATTTATTTATTTTTTTTTTTTATACACCATAAAAGCTTTAAACTGTGTTTTTTAATCAACATTGCGGTTACTTTCCTGGTAACAATGGTGGCGGATTTTCTGACCAGTTTACTCGACGTCACATGAAACCGTAAACGCCTAGAATTAATGAAATTCATGGAAAAATGTTCCTGCGTGGCTCAACGCGCATGCGCAGCACTCTCACATAGGAAACACGGGGCCTTTGCGACACCTTTTCCTGCTCTTCATGATCCAAGGCTCGACTTTCAGGCCAAATGCATTGTTTTCATTGGTGGTAAGTGCAAATGAACATTCTTCCTGTGACTATTGTAATTTATTTTTAAATAATTGGCCCACAAACCAAAACAAGCTTTCTAATTTGGTAACACATTAGGGCCCGACTAGTGTTATTTTCTGGTGGGTTTGTTTATCAACTGTCGTATTAAGAGATTCACATGATGCTTTTGTCATTATTGTTATTATTAACCATAATATTAATGTCATTATTGCCATTTATTACATGTCTTCAGTGTGAATGAAACGCTCGCTTAAAAAGAAAAGTCAGCCATATTGGCATGGGACATGTACGATCATGTATGTTAGTTCAACGTGAAATCCCCAAACTACTGTATTCTGTTGGAGCATGTCATTTGCTCGCAGGCAAAAGCTGGTATGTGAGGAATTAAGAGTTTACCGACGAGAGAGTGAGGCATATGAGATTTAGTTATTTGGCCTGCGTTGTTGCTATGTGTCAAGAAGGTGAATCAGGATCCAGCCATATAGGCGTATTGGATTGAGTGCTTGCTGATCTCAAATGCTTTGCAGCATTTTTCACCTACACTGAAATGTGTAAATGAGTGGATGTCATAAGTCATATGGGCTAATTGTATTTAAGGGCTGTTTCAGCAAACGTTTTGACATGCCTCTATCACTGTATAGGCAATAAGAAAAATGTTGTATTGTTATTTTTGCCAAGTGATTATTTTTGGTTGTACATTTCATATAAATGGAAAGGAGTTTATGTATGTTTAGCAGGATTAAATTTTTTTGTTATAGATTTGTTGTTTGTTCTCCACTGAGGCAATTCCTGACTGGGGCCAACACCATGGTTTGTCATCTGCATTTAATTTTGACACATTCTTTTTTTTTTTCTTTCTTTTATACAGGCTGAATCAGAAAAATCATCTTTACGAATTTTGAGAAATGTATGATTCTATAAAGTTTATGAAACACGCAGTCTAATGATGCAGGAGTGTAGAAATACAGGTGAATTAGAATGTTTAATGTGTCATTCATATACAAAACAGGCTTGATATAAATGTATTGTAATTTATGGTGATGGTAAAAAAAAATATGACAGGATGGAGTCAGTGCTGTAGAAGGTTTAATGGTAGGTGGCAGGAAAGGGGGGTGTGGTCACAAGTACAGGTTTAAGGCCCACTAGTAATTCCTTTAAAGAAAAAGTAATATTTTCTGTCTCGTTCATGACTGAAATTATAAAAGCGCAGCCATATTTACTTTAAAATGCTATAATGCATTTACAATATGAAATCCACCTTGCAGGCGAGACCCTATCAATATTGCCTCTGCTTTTTCAACTGTAACTGTAGTAGTGCAATATTGCTTATAGGGTCTTGACTTTAAGGCATATCTACAATAGCAAATGTTCATCATTTGACTGCGTTTATGTGGTATGATAAAAATGTAAGACAATGGTAAGTGCAGTGATGGTGTAACTGATGTAATGATCTTCTGATATGACTGATGTATGTTATGCTGAGGAAATCTTACAAGTCATAAATGAAGAAACGTTCACTTCAATTTATTTAAGAATCATTTGGGTTTACAGAAATGCAGTCCTGAGTTTCCTCACATGAGTGGAGAAAAAACTATATAACTATATTAAATGCAAGCTGACTGAATTATATAATTATTTAATTACAGTGAGAAAATCTGGGATTTATTATTTATTTTTGCCTATATTTAAAGCTTTAAAATTGCAACTATTTACCTTCTGATCCAAACAAAACAATATTTATGGTTTGACTATCAGATGTATTTTTGCAATCGTGTAAATTATTGAGATTAAACATCAACATTCAGGAATTAGATCTGGCTCTCACTGTAAATGAATCTAGAACGATTGCCTGTTGGGGTTTGTTTGTATATAACAGTATGATTATGCTTCATTGATCCCTAAAGATTATTGCTGAAACAGTAAACATTCAATTAAAAATAAATGCAAGGTTCTGTTCATTTTTGTTTCGCTTTCAAACACATTGAACTCATTACAGAAAGTGTGTTTTCAAAACACATGACCCTGGAGGCATGTTGGTACACTGATTTGAAGTTTTCCCACCATTTAATCAGGACAGTCTAGTGATTTTATTATCTAAGTATTTATTTAGACAAATCCAGACACACAATGGATTGAAGTTTATCTTTCAGAGAAGAATGAAATAAAGCACATATGGGTCATATAGCATATCTTTGTGGGTTTAAACTTATCTCTGACCTCATCTTTGAATGGATGCACGATAATACATAAGGAATGACAATTCCCGTCATGCAGATTAGGTAATGTATGGCTTTATTAATTAGCTGCTTTGGTTAAGTAGCTTTACAAACTAAGCTGATCTTATGCTAGCAGTTAGTATTAAGTAAAACAGAAGATTAATTTCTTGTGTGTGTGTGTGTGTGTGTGTGTGTGTGAGAGAGAGAGAGAGAGAGAGAGAGCAAGAGAGAGAGAGAGAGAGAGAGAGTGAGTGTGTATGTCTGGAATAGCTCTTGTATCCACTGGCTGTTAGTTGTCTGTTGCCTGACACTCTTTCTCTGTTGCACTACTGTGGGAGATGCAGCTAGCAGTGCAATAATGAAAGGGCATCAGTCCACTAGACTAAAACGCACACATACATACACATACCTATCTATCTTTTCCTCTGCACTTTGTTTTTCACAAATGCTGGCCAGCACACAGAGCTCCCAGTCACTAATTTACCCACAATTAAGCTTGTACGAATGTGTGTGCTTATTATTTGTTTTTATGCTGTAAAAGTCAGATATATAAATAAAAGCTGAAATGATTAATTGTGATTTTTATTACATCCATGTAGATTACCAATGAACATACGAATGTCTTTTATAAATGCGATTAACTTTATCTATTGTGAAATTTAATGACTAGAGATAAGAAGTCTACTTTACAGGTCAGCCAGGATTTTGTTTACTTGTTTGAAGTGAAAGATGTCAGGAAATAATAAGTGTCCAGTTTAATTCCTACACAAGACCATCTAGAAGAACAACATTATTAGAATTTTATTATATAGTCATTAACCTGTGGGCCGAAATTCAACAAATGAATGATGGTAGGAATAAATAAATGCAGAATGGCTACATTTAGTGTAATCTGGATTATTTTAGTTCACTATATTCACACAGAGCTCAAATCACATTTGATAGACTGTTTACTTTGTATACAGTTTTGCTTTATGTTGGTAATGTTTAGCTTTAACTAATATATTAGCAAAGGCTATTTGTGTGCATGTAAGTGAACTAGCAAGTTGGCCGTCCTTCTTCAATAAAACCGCATAGTATGTGGACATATAGCTCCTACACAGGTTATAGTTTCATTATATAAGCAAAGAAGCACAAAAATAATGATTACGTGCTCATAAATATGGTTTAAACCTCAGGTAATCTGGACTAAAAATATGACACTAGGAAGGTATCAGTCACCAACTGAACTGAGGCAACATGGAGGACAACACAAGTGAATTCCTGCTAAAAATTGATATTTGAGATATATATTCAGACATAATATATGAATATCAGTTAGTCCATATAAATATTTTGTACAAACATCTTGTTGTTTTCCATATCCACACTCCATACTAACGTTGGCTAGTATGGCGAAATACTACGCCGTTAGCATACTGGTGACATGCTAAGCTGTTTTAACATTAAGTGTCATATTAGTTTTATTCGTTTAAATAAGTAGGTTTGAATAAAATTCAGATAAAAGCTCAGTGGTGTAACGTTTCCTTGTTCTCCTTTAGAACTTCGGGCGCCATGATGAAAAGTTCTGTTTAGGAATAATATAGAAACGAATTCACAGGGAGATCATAAATCACTCATGTTCTTTATATTACTGGGTAGGTTATATAGGTTATAAGACGGCATATTTTTCTTTTCGACACCCAAGGTATTAAACTTAATGCATTCAATGACGAGGGTCATGGTGAATCACAACATGGAGGATTTCGTTATTGCAGAAACGGCTGGACTGGTTGTGATCACTTATTTTTATGTTAGTGTGCCACCTACTGGTACAAATTATATCATCACATCAGCGGCTTTCAGTCGGATATCAGTCTTTAATGATGATGTTGGAAAGCACTTACCCGATTTCTGTTGTCACTGAGGGATAACAAGGTAAATCCTTCACATTTAGAGAATGACATTTATTGGGAAAATGTGGCTAAATCCTTTTTACCTTTTAAATATTTGAATTTGCTGCGCCACGATTTGAATTGTTTAGTTATTTGCCTTTTTTTGTTTGTTTGTATGTTTTGCCTCGCATTATCCATGCTGAAAAAAATCCCTAGCAGAAACCATCACAGAAATTGGAACATGGTTTCCACTACAAATACAAATAAGAATCATCAGCGAAACATTACCATTATTGATCCTTAATGGTATCTACTAGACATAACATGCCACCAATAGAAGGCAACGAATTATCAGTAGAGACCAACGGGTATCAGTACAGTTTCAATTAAAAACCAATACAATTCCCATTATAACCGTTAAAACCATTACAAATTATATGAGGGGTTTTTTCAGCAGGGTATAGTTTGGTTTATTTCCATTAGACTACACTTTTTTAATGAACCGTTTATAGGGTTAAATAATGTACAAAAAAGAAAATATTCTATTCCAGCTGTTATAAGAATAAAACATAGAATATTTGGTTTTGTGTATATAGGTTATATTTGAGTATGCCTGTCTTGAAATCGATTTATTCACGTTTACAGAGCTATTTTTCTATTATTATTATTATTATTATTATTATTATTAACAACAACTCTGGGATAGTTTTGTCCTGAACTGAAGCGTCACTATAGCGTCACCACAAAGTTTCTATCTCTCTGATCACTTTTATCCTGTGATGGGCGTGGTCTCTTCCAGGATGGCCCCGCCCCCATCATCAAGACACGAGGGCTCACAGAACGTCTCTGTGAGGATGAAGATGATGTAAATCATATGTTGTGACCGTCACACTCACCACATATTAACACAATCGAACACCTACGGGGAGAATCTGGAGTGACCTGTTAGACAACGCTCTTTATCAACATCATCATCATCATCATCATCATCACAACACCAACTGAGGAACTATCTTTTTAGAAGAACAGTGGTCATCGCTCCAGTATAATTTCAGAGAAGTGCAGAATCTAATAAAGCTACTCTAACAGCTTACTAACACGATTTATATTATTTAGCCTATTTAATAGTAAATGAATATGCTTTCTTTATATTATAATTGACTGTTTTTATTATTTTCTCATTACTCCTTAGAATGGTAAAAAGGGTTTGGTCATGTGCATCACTTTAACATATTTAATATTAGACAAATTGTTGCATTTTATATAACAAATTATTCATATAGCAAATTCAAAGGTTGTTTCTTATTTGTCAGGAGACTTGTAAACCACAGATGGTGATGGAGGTCACTTTAATATTATTATTGGTAGTGGTATAAAATACAGCTGTACCTACAAGCACAAAGTAAAAATGATATTAGATGGACCAAATGTAACCAAAGTTTATTCAGCACAGATACCGTCCTCTAATGTTCTTATAATGGCCAACACCTGATTTTAAGATTGTAAAAATGAATTTATTGTTACAGTATAATTCCACCCATCAAACAGCCAATCAACAGACTCTGCAGAACTACTGATAAATAAAATATAACCACTGTAAAACCTCAAACACACAGCTAGTAGTCATTTTTACCCTCACACACACACACACACACACACACACACACACACTCATAAAAACGTAATGTCATTCTTTACCAACTGGAAAATTGATTAAAAGTATAATTTTTATTCTATACATTTTACTGAGTTGTGATTTATAATTACAAAACAGACATAAAGGGTAGAAAATAAACCGGAAATAAAAAATAAACTCCAATCAGATCAGACAGGACATGTACAAATGAAACTAAAACACTAAGTGGAAATGGTGGTACAGTCTTTATTGGCTGAGAATACAGTGCTTTTTGAGTCATCAGAGCTCATCATGATGTGAAGGGTCAGTACTGGAAAGAATAAAAACCCCCTCCATCACCTTCCAGAAGTTGTTTGGATTGGCCGAGGGCATTCCGTGGACCTCACGCTGGCCCCTGATCGGATGGCCATACTGCTCTCCAGTCACGCTGAGGAAGGCGCTGGTGCCGAGATGTTTGATCCGGACTGCGTCTTCGCGCTCCCAGTAGGTTCCGCTGCACTGGACAGTCCACACATCTAAATCATCGCCTTCACCGTTCTCTCCAAACGCACTCACCTCCTGCATTCAAAAACATTTTTTGCAACCAAAGAGCACAGTTACTACTGTGAAGGTTAGGAAGCATTCATACAAAGTCAGAAAAAATGCTCCGCAGACAATTTTTGTAAAATATAAGGATGGAATGAGATGTGCGAGTTATTTTACTTTTGCATTTTGAACATGCCAAAATGACAGGATTTGTATAATCCAACCTGAATGACTAAGATATTCTGAAAATACATATTTAGGTTTCTTCTTAACAGACTTCATGCCTCCCAACAAAGACCCACAATATATCCCTGTTTCTTGAAAGTCTGTGGGAATATTGGAATCTGCTATAAATAATAAAACTTTGAAAAAAAAACAAAAAAGGAAATGAAAATCTCATTGGGGTTAGTATTGAACACATGCCCAGTGTTATTGTATCAAAAGATATAAGAGCCAATCATATCCTAATATGCAAATGCAGCATGTAACACTGGTTTACCTGGGAAAGGGGGTGGGGCATAAAAAGCTATTTTGGTTGGAGATGAATCCTGCAGCAAGGTAGATCTCAAGGAAGATGGTTGGTGACCACTGATCTAATGTATGAATCTACTCTCGGTCAAGATATTTTCTAATGATAATTAAAAAAAGGCAAAGATATCTCCTACTAGTAAGGTGGCAACATCTCTTGAACAGTGAGCTGAGCATATGGGCATGTGAGCGTTCTCATTCCCCCCCAGTTCCTTTTTTAACATGCTGAGACACAAGCTGATTTAAAAATAAATAAATAAACAACAAACAAACAAACAAACAAACAAATAAATAAGCTCACTCGCAATTTCACTCTGTGCTAAATCCAACGAATAGTGCTAAAAAATTAAATAGATTTCAATTCCATGTGTATAGAAGGTCATCAAAAATAATAACTAAACCAGAGTTACCTATATGCAAACCACTCTCCTTATAGAAACCTACTTATGTGTACTACTGGTCTATGCATCATTTGATAAAATAAACAAGCTTTTGAGTAGGTGTAAACATTTATTTCCCATTTGAAGACATAAATTTCTGTAGGTATTAGATAGTGCTAGTGCCTATAAATAGCAAGGAGGAATTAAAACCACATCGCTCTGGTTTAGGTCTTGCTTGCTTTGGGGGAAGAAACGAAACACATTGAATGTATAGATGAGAACGTGATGAAGTCAGATTCGAAACAAATAAATAAATTACCTGGTTGCTCGATAGAGGAGAGCTGAAATGGTGGCTGTGGAGGTTGCGTCCTGTCTTCATATGAGTAAAACGGATAGCCTGACCACATTTAATGGGCACTCCACGCTGGCATATTTCATTTGGTTTACCACGGATACGCCAGTAACTGTTTGCATCATCCGCTGTATCCACACCTGTTACTGACTGCTGCCCACTACCTACATTACAAAATAAAAGTCATATGCATAAGCCATAATGCATATTAGGTTGTTATAGCAGTCTCAGGGTGGCACAATGGTACAGCAGGTACAGCACTGCTGCTTCACAACTACAGGTCTCCAGTTAGATCCTGACCTCTGGTTACTGTCTGTGCACAGTTTTGCATGGTCTTCCTGTATCCGTGTGGTGGTGCGTCTCAATCAGTTCCCTAGTTCAGTAGTCAGGGCACTGATCAAGGAGTCAGCCATTTTAAGATCTGTCTCAAACTCAAAACCTTTCCAGTGCACTGGAACATTCACTCCCTAAAAAAGTCCCACAATGCACCGCTAAAACCAGGGCGCATCGATGCTCATTGTGTTCACTTACTGGAAATGACATCATATTTTCGGAAGCCTCTCAGCTCAAAAAAATAAAAAAATGCCGAACAAACTCTAAGCCAACTTCGTCTACAAATTGCAGCAGCTTGTTACCGTTGTTGTAGCTCTCAAATGATTACTTATTTGAGCTATTTTTAACTTTATTTGATATTCTACATATGGTTTGTTTGAGTGTGTGAATGATTTTTTTTTAAAAAATCCACTAGCTGGCCTACGATCCTGCTTGAAGTACCTTGACAGAAATACGTGCGATTAAGTGAACAAATTTATATGATATACAATGTCAGAAAGATATCGGTCCTGCCTGTTGTTGATTAATGCAAGTGACATTTAATGCCAGAAATCGAGTCATCAGTGTCCCGATGTGTAGTGAGCCAGGGTCCTTATCAGTCCCTGAACTCGTGTACATGATATACTGATTCACGACCTAGGGAGCTGATTGAGACGCACCCTGGGTTTCCAGCTTCCTCTCACCTCTGACCCTTATGATGATGTGACTGTATGTGTGTGTTTGTACATGATGCCTAGAATCCCATTCAGGATGTATTCCCACCTAACGCCTTGTGTTCCCGGGATATCCCCCAGATCCACTGCAATCCTGACCAGGATAAAGCACTTACTTAAGATGAACAGATGAATGAATAAATAAATTAATGAATGATCATGGTGTCATGAATGCTGTATAAGGAACCTCTATGCCACATTTTAGTCGAACATTCTTTTACATGCGTCTAATCTTTTATTTACCTTTTAAATAGCAGGCTGGTTAGTTTTGGTAATAAAACAAGTCAAAGTGAAAAAGAAAAAAAAAAGATTAATTAAGAAGTGAAACATGGAACAAAACCGGAAGTCTGAAAAATGAGCTGCTTAGCAACAAGAATGACCAATTCAATATGCAAGGTGACAGCTTATCTTAAACCCTTCCTAAGCTTGGTCTGTATATTGTATGAACCCTGTAGTATTTCATCAGCTCTAGCAATCAGCTAACAGTGAATTAAATCTGCAGTACATTCAGAAGGATACAGATTAGCATAATACATGACTATTATTGTTAGGTGGTATTAGCCTCCTCATGGCTAATAAGCTAACCGGTTGTATGAGATATAACATGAGCAAGAAGTAACAACTGTTAACCTAGATTGATAACACTAATTCGTGTTCCAGGTGTTTATCTCGGTTACAGCTGTATTTATAGGATATTAAATTCATTTCCTGTATAGGCAGGTTACCTGAGCCGTATTTCACATCGTGCGAGTGGAGTCTAACGTTATGCCTCGTGTTTAGCAGTTTCACTAAAGATCCGCACGTAACATAATCCGAGTCTGAGTCGCGACCATGACATTTCGCGAAGATGAAAAACAATAAAAAGAAATCTAAATAAACGCGTATAGCCTTTACGGGATCCATTGCGCAGATGTAGTAAGGTACCTACATAACACCGCGAGCTCGAAAAGCTCCATTCAAAACACGGGAGCTGCTGCTGACCAATCACAGCGTGACAAGTCCGAGAACCAGGAAGTAGTGTGAACACCCGGTAATCAGTGATTGGTCGAGGATGTAATGACGTACGACGCATCGCGTAGCCGTAGCTACATTGAATCAGCACGCAATGTAGATTTGCATTGCATGACTGTTTGTTAGTGAAAGTCTGTTAGGACTTAAAGGAAAACTACACACTAGACATTAAATATGTTTACAATGAAATATCTGTGATGTGCTTGCTTTGTGATTCTCGTAATAATTTGTTGCTGTATTTCGTTATTATGTGCTCACTTTATTGCTAGCACAGTTACAACGGTGTTGAATAGGAGGAACACGTTCTCAAATGTAAGAAACTAAAGGGATAAAATCACAAGAGCTTCTTTTTTGACTTACCATTTCTCAGCCGCTTTAAATGTAATCAATCCATCCATCCATTTTCTGTACCGCTTATCCTATACAGGGTTGCGGGGAGCCTGGAGCCTATCCCAGGGAACTCGGGGCATGAGGCAGGGGACTCCCTGGACAGGATGCCAATCCAACGCAAGGCACAATCGTGCACACACATGACAATTTGGAAATGCCAATCAGCCTACAGAGCATGTCTTTGAACTGGGGGAGGAAACAAGAGTACCCAGAGGAAACCCCGAAGCACAGGGAAGTACATGCAAGTGCCGCGAACACTTTGAGCCCCAAACCTCAGAGGTGTGAGGCAAATGTGCTAACCACTAAGCCACCATGCCCTCACTTTCAATGTAATATTAATGAGAAATCAAACACAGAAATAACAGACTCAGCTCGGCTAGTTAGTGATCTACAAGATGACGAGCATGATGCATTTGATGGTAGCATTAGCATGAAAGTTGGAGCTTGCAATCTGATCTATTTGGGCAGAGTGTACAGATGAGGAAGTAAGAGTGCTGGAAAGAGTAAAAGACTAAAGTGCTGCTGCATCACTCTCTTTAAGTAGAGATGTCGCAAAGGCAAAATCCCACTGCACCACTATCAGCAGGTAGTTGAACAGCATTGTGGGTATTGTAGGAAACTGTTAACCAAATTGATGAAGTTTAAACAACAGCAACAACAATAATCCTACTCAGATTTTAATTATAAATTAATTTTTTTTGCACCGTTGAAGATCACATATTGATTATAAAATCATTTAGGGCATGGTTTCCCTTTAAATAGCATGTTTAACAGGTTAACCTACTTACTGTGAGTAAATATGTAAATACTGTATAAATATGAATTAATATGAGTTCATGGTGCCTTGAATGGCATTTAAAGGTGCACTCAAGAAATTGTATGACCAATATACAAGATTGTTGTTACATTTCTTAAATGACCATTAGATCATCAGTGAAACAGGTGTAAGACTTCCTGAGAGGTGCAGCAACTGTAACTATTTATGTTGGCTAAGTAAGTGTATAAAAAATTATATTGATAAATATTGATAGACAACCCATGTCAAAGTAAAAATGCAGAGCTCTGCTGAAAGCATGGTATGAATAGCTATCAAGTGCCAAACAGGCTGAGCATGTCAAACTGGTAGACCATCTTTGCTAGCTGGTTTTATTTTTGTTTTGTTTTCCAACTGCCTTATTACTTGACTATTTTTTGGCTGTTGGTAGACGAAGCTACGTCAGTGTCGGTAAAAAGGGTGAACACACATGAAGCTTTTCAGGTTGGTAAGACTCCACGAAGCATAACTCACTGAAAACAAAGTTGTTTTCTGCTGGACCTGCAACTAAATCGGTGCCCTTCTTCTTCTTCTTTTTTTGTTGGTGTTTTTGTGTGTGTGACAGAACTGGTACTGTACATGTTTTTTTTTTTTTTTTTTTTTTTTGTGTGTAGTAGTAGTAGTAGTAGTCTACATATGTGTGCCCACAAATACTGCCCAGACTGGCTATATCAGACATGTTAGGTATTGCCTATATAGCATAGTACGCTGAGACACTGAGTGGGCCTTTAATTCCACAGTTTGCTTTCAAGTAATGTTGCAAATCTTAATTTCACTCAGTGTATCAGTCATGATGAACTTTGTGAAGGAATAAGTAATGTGTGAATACTGTGTGTAATAAAAGGAAGTTGATTTAATCTCGGATTGCTGTGATCTAACTTGCCCTTTGGGTCTACAGTTTCCTGCCTCTGCTGTGATGTGTTTTTATAAGTCATTTTTGAAAGATTATTTTTAGACTTTGAGAGAGATTTACGTCATTTCTAATCAGGCAGTTGAAGCCTGTGTTGCAGGGATTTTTAAACATACATGAATGTATTCATATTAATAATATTATTCATAAATATAAATAATGAACAAATATAAAGTCATATAACGAAAAATAATGTAAAGAAAAAGCTGTGTAGGTGTAATGTAACTGAGGATTTTGCTATGATGGTACATCAGTTTTAAGTGTAAACTGTAGCTGCAAATGTTTATATGTTATGTTTAATCTATTTTTTTTGTTGTTGTTGTTAATTTACATATTACTGCTACTGGGTAGTAGATTGCCTATACATGATAGGGAGAATGGAAAATGTTTAAATAGATATAATTAAGGAAATAAAAGAAAAAAGAAAAGAAACTGAAAGCTCATTAATCATTACCATACATGTCCAGTAGAGGGAATCAACCCCCCGGAAAAGGAAGCAGATTTTTAAGTCTTAAATCTAAGGCTAAATTCCAAATACCACTATACTCTCTATATTAGTTCACTACATAGGGCATGATGTCATGTCTTCTAAAGACTATGTAATGCACTACATGAGGGAGAAAACAGAGATACATTCGGGAACAAAACCAAATATTTAACGAAGGCTTGTTCAGTTGGAGTAGGAGAAGACACAGTATGTAGTTATCAGAGAGAACCGGCATAAATGGCACAGCTCTTCTAATAAAATGGGTAAGTCAATATTTAATCTCTTCAGCTATAATAAATACCACAGTGTATCTTAAGACTCTTTGGATTGGCATCGAGAAAAACTGGATTGAGCGTTTTTGGGAATAAACATCTATTAACAGATCCAAAGCAATAATGTGTCTTTTGTAAGGAAATGAAAGGTTAGAGAAGCCCAGGGGTGCGTTCAATGTAACAGGCGTGTTAATTAGTTGTTCACTGCCATTGTAGAGGGATTAGGTTCTATATAGTCTACTAAAACAGCATCTGCGGTTCCACCTAATCCTGACTCATTTACAGGCAGAGAGCCACGTGAAAATACAGCCTGACAGTGTTGCTGACGTTTACCGACACTGTGTAGTTTGCCATAGTCGTGACCCGGTGTTTGAGGAAGCTAATTTAACCTTTGTATCCGCTTAAAGGAAATTAGTCATCCTACAGAGATGTTTAGAAATTCATGGTTGAAAAACCGCAGTTGATTTATGTGCCGTCAGAGCCCGGCATTGAACATGCCTCAGCCCAGAGTCAAACTGGTGGTGACCGGAGATGATTTTGGGTACTGTGCTCGGAGGAACCGGGGTATCGCCGAGGCTTTCCTGGCTGGTGGCATCTCAAACGCGTCTGTGCTCGTGAATGGAGCTTCTGCAGATCATGCGGCCCAGCTCGCTAAGAGGTAAGGATCATCATATTATTAATTTAAATCGATTTATGGAAACTGTACAGTGTATGAAAGAGTCAGTGTCTTAAATGGTTCGGCAATGTTGACAGCTCTTCAGGGGAAAATAGCTAGCACGGTCAAAAAAAGTCGCCAGGTGACATCATATAGCCTACTAATTTGCATATTCATCGAACCATAATGATTATTTGCATAGCAAAACGTGTTACATAAAGAAAGCTGCTTTCCCCCCAAGACACCTAAGAATAGACCAGAATTTTATCAGAATAATAAAAAAAAAAAACATTATAAATGATTTCTTGTAGAAAGAAGTCATATTTGGTCATTTCCAAAATACTATACTTTCTATCAAGAACGCAAACAAAAAGAATGTGTTTGTGGGTAGGCAGGAAATAATTCACATTTTTTGCTTGTAAATATCACCAAGAAGAGAGTTTACAAGGAAGAACAAAGAAGTGTGTGGGTGGGACAAACAGTAGTGATTGATGATTGGTTGTTGCGAACAATGGTGATCAGTGACTGGTTGTTCGGAGCAATGGTGATCAGTGGTTGTTGTCATTGGGAGAACCTTTAAATCACTATATATATATATATATACATATATTAAATATATGCTTTTGCGCTGATCTGCCAAGTGATTGATAGTGATCATTGATTGGTCATTGAGAACCACGGCGATCAGTGATTCGTTGGGCTTGTACAAGTGCAACTCAGTTATGCTTAACAACAGTGGTCACCAACCCTGTTCCTGGAGATCTACCTTCCTGAGGTTTTTGGCTCCAACCATAATCATGCCCACCTGACCATCTAATCATTGCTTTAAGAAGTTCTTGATAAACCAAAACAGGTATGTTAGATTTTGGTTGGAGATGAAACCTGCAGGAAGGTACATCTCAAGGAAGAGAGTTGGTGACCACTGCTTTACACACTAGTCAACTGAACCTGCTCTCTTGGTTTGTGTAATCAGCAGCTGTGATGTGAGCTGGAGAGCTGTATTGAGTGCTAGACAATTGCTAATATATATGCTCAAAAATGAACTGCTGTTAGGGTGTCAAAGTCACCAGTGATGTCATCAGCACAAGCTTGTTTTTTTTTTTTTAAATAATTAAATTCTTAGGATGTTGCCCTCACTAACTCATTAAAAGTACCTACTCATTAAAAGTGAGTTTTGTGGTCTTTTTTCAGTGCAGGGAAATGTCTTCGCTGTGGTAATCACACACATGCCACAGATATGGTAGATAGAGATTAGGCTGAAAAACACTGAAATATATAAA
>JANDJT010000124.1:4573672-4592053 GCA_024331685.1 Stegophilus panzeri
GTCACATGAAAAGATATAATCAAATATTTACAAAAATGTGAGGGGTGTACTCACTTTTGTGAGATACTGTAGGCCTATAATTCATATAAGCAAATAATGGTGTCTTTAGTGTAGCATATATCAATGATGAATTGAGTTTTCAAGGTACAAAAGAAATGCACCATGCCTTTGTTCTTAAGGATCTCACACCCAAAATCTTATTGAGATTTTATGTGTGTGTGGGATGGCAGGCATGTAGACTGTAACAGTCAGTATTGTGTGTAGGATGTCTAATTGTTCCTTAGGTTCCAATTCCTGTCCGAATTTCCCATAAGTTTCATTTCATGAGTGCCAACTAAGGTTACTATTATTTTTAATGTGGGTGTATAACGCCTGTGGGGAAACACACAAGACTATGCACAACCTGTTCTTTAAAGATGAAACGCATATTACTGACTAATGATAATACTTAACTCCAAACACAAGGTACTGTTATGCATGCAGAGATCTGCACACGGTTAGGGATACTTATAATAAATCCACAGGGGATTATTCCAGTTAGAATTCTTGTAAAAAAAATAAATATAATAAAAAAAAGAACAAAAAAAAAAAGGTAAATATGTGTCATAATTGTTTTTTACATAATAAATGTAAAGTTTTATTATGTAGCTGCTGCTGCTGAAGCAGCTGAAACAGCAAAGGTTTTTTCAAAAGTGTCAGAAACAATAAAATTTATGTTTTGCAGCATAGTGGAAGTAGACGGTAAATTCAGTGTAAGTAAGCTTATCGAGAAATGTTTCTAAATACTGGATGGGGCAAAAGTACCAACTTTGTCATACACCTCTTGTTTAAATGTTGTTCGTTCAAAGTTGTCATATGACTCATATAAAATTGTGTCATATAAGCTAGAATATATACTTTGCATTGGTTGATGGATTATTTAAACCATACTGTGGTATGGTACATTCCTAATCCAGCCAAAGAACCCCTTAATGAGGCCATGCAATGACTCCTGGGTGCTAAAAATGAAACTTCTCTTACATCCGTCTGCTGGAAAAAGGAGAAATACTGTTTGAGTAAGAAATACAACATCACAGAGAGGATCTGGCAAATGTCTCTCTTCTACAGACAGAAGTATCACACAGAGGTCAAAGCATGAAAGTATAGGGTCTCTGCTACAGGAATCATATACAAATGGGGTCAAATTACAGGCTGACATTACGGATGAGGGGTAATGTCTGAATGTCTGGTGAGACTGAAGGGACTAACAGAATATTAAGGGCTATTTACTTTAATTTACTTTAAGTCTATCTGGTCCTATACTTTTGCTCAACAAAAAATTGTGTGGTCTGCTACCAAAGGTGTCATGTTCTAAGTTGCTCAACACACCTTGATGTAAATATCAGAAAATAAAAGCTGATTCTCACATTCATCTTTTGATCTAAAAACCCAAATGTATTCAGAGTATAGCAAAAAACAAATGTCAAATGTAATACATTTTCAATTCAGGTTCTCTTTTTGTTTACAAGCACCAAAGGGGTGTATAATCCTTCTATGAGTAGATATGGTGAGGAGCCCAGGAGAGTATAATTAAAGCTGGAATTGTCTGGTGGGATGGAAGCTGTCATTTGATAAGGGTGAACAACCCAGTGGATGGAGAATGGAGGACGGTCTAATTAAAAGGGAAAAAAAGATTATCATGCCTCTAGCAGCCAGTGCTAGGCCAACCTGTTCTTTGCTTTTATAGGAGGATTTAGAATGAATGTTTATGCTGCACAACATAAATGACCTGTGTATATCACCTAACTACTTACCATTGTCTAGAGCTGCATGTCAGGCAGAAATACAGATTACAGCATGACTGCACTCTCATGTGAAGGAATTTATTATCCTTTGTCCTGTGCACAGCTTATGGTCACAACAGTTTTATTATAGTTATTATAATTAAATAAATAAAAATCCCTCACAAACTTTAATAATGCTAACAGTAGAAATATTGCCTCCAAGCTAACTGAAAAGAAATAACAAGCCAATTTAAAAAGTATATAAAATATAAGTTCTTTCCAGACATCTTTATGTTTTGCACAACATTTGAGTGACTTGAATTCTAGTATTTTTGTGGGAAATTGTGCCCTGTTCCAATGATGATTCACAATGTATTATGTACAATTATCTGTTTATCTTTAAAGGTTAGATTACAAAACAACTGCTTTTTTTTAATCTGCCTCTAGACCAAGATAAACTGTATTATGGCTACAAAAAAAGCTAATTAAATATATTAAAAAACATTAAAAAACAACAACCCCAACTGACACACAAACACACAAAAAACAGAGACTGAGATGGTCTTAACCATTGGGTATTTAGTTGAATTTAAAATGCTATCAATCTTCACAAACCCAATGTAGTTGCAATTCAGAAAAGCTGCTCCAAAGGTATTCTATTCTATTCTATTATATTCTATTATATTCCATTATATTACTCTATTCTCTTCTATGCAATTCTATTACTTACATTGCATTGCTCTATTCTATTCTATTTCATTACAATCCATTACATTATATTTCTCTGTTCTCTTCTATGCAATTCTATTACTTACATTGCATTGCTCTATTCTATTCTTTCATTACAATCCATTACATTATATTTCTCTGTTCTCTTCTATGCTATTCTATTACTTTACATTGCATTGTTCTATTCTATTCAGTTTCTCTGCTCTGTACTGTGCTGTTCTGTGCTATTCTATTCCACCACTTTAAATACACTATATGGCCAAAAGTATGTAGACACCCCTCCTAATGATTGAGTTCAGGTGTTCCAGTTATGCCCATTGCTATCAGGTGCATAAAATCAAGCACACAGCCATACCATCTCTATAGACAAACATTGGCAGTGGAATGGGTCATACTGAAGAACTCAGTGACATTAAACATGGCACTGTCATGGGATGCCACCTTTGCTACAAGTCAGGCCTTGAAGTTTCTGCCCTGCTTGATCTGCCCTGTCAAGGTTAAGTGCTATTATTGTGAAATAGAAGCATCTAGAATCAACAACAACTCAGCCACGAAGCAGTAGACCATGCAAACTCACAGAGCAGGACTGTTAAGTGCTGAAGTGTATAATGCATAAAAATTGCCTATACTCTGTTGCATCAGTCACTACAGCCTGATATCACTATGTCCAATGCCAAGAGTCTGCTGGAGTGATGTAAAGCATACTGCCACTGGACTCTGGAGCAGTGAAAATGTGTGCTCTGGAGTGATGATTGCGCTTCCCTATCTGGCAATCTGATGCCAGGAAAACACTCTTTACCAGAATGTATATTGCCAATAGTACAGTTTGGTGGAGGAGCGATAATGGTCTGGGGCTATTTTTCAGTGTTTGCGCCCCTTAGGTCCAGTGAAGGGTAATGTTAATGTCAGTGCTACAGCATACAAAGAAATTTTAGACAATTGTATGGTTCCAACTGTGTGGCAATGGGAGAAAGCCCTTTCCCATTCCAACATGACAATGTCAATTGTCAGTGCATGACATTGCATGAGATTCCAGCATGTTTGGTGAGTTTGGCATGGAGGAACTCCAGTGACCTGCACAGAGCCTTGAACTCAACCCCGCTGAACATCTTTAGGATTAGCCAGAACTCTGATTGCAAGCCAGGCCCTCTCATCCAACATCAGCGCCAGACCTCACTAATGCTCTTTTGACTGAATAAGCACAAATGCCCACAGACACACTCCAAAATCCTGCAGGTAGCCTTCCCAGAAAAGTGGAAGCTGTTTTAGCCTTAAAGGGGGGCTATGCTCCATATTAATAGCCATAGATTTGGAATAAGATGTTCAATAACCTCATATGGGTGTGATGGACAGGTTTTGGCCATATAGTGTATCTATAATTGCATTTCATTCACACACACACACACACACACACACACACACACTTTGCACAGTAGCACTTGTAGCACTGCCAATTTTATTGAGCAACATTTACACACTGCGCAGAGTTGCATGTCCTGGAACGTTTGTTTACTGCTGTGGAACCAGTTCTAAACTTCACTTACTGCTTCTCAGCTAACACACATCATTCCTGATTTACCAGTCAAAACAAGAAATGTGTTCTGTAGTGAAAGTCCCTACACTAAGATTACAGTAAGTTGAGGTCCAGTTTCCTGTTAACATGAGAGATGAAGCATTACATAAGTCATTTTGGATCACTCACTATATAAATGGTTAGGATAAGATAAATCACCTGCATGCTGAACTGTTATTCACATGTCGGCACTATTGTGTCACCACTACTGAACTATGTAAAGAACAGATAAAATAAGTAAGTAATATGGGTCAAAGTATAATTTTTTAAAAAAGAAAACATAACATAGAAAGTTATGTTCCACTGCAAAAAATAATATTGTAAGATGTAATAAGTGCGATAAGGTTCAGCATAAGGTCGGTAAACATTCGGGCAATTACAGTTCAACTCCTGAGGGGATTTTTTTTTTATGGAATTTTTTTTCTGGCAGTCCTATTATAATTCACTTATGTCGTACAAACCATTCATTTACAGTGTGTTGTCCATTGTACACTTGTTATATCACATTTCTTAAAGCTTTGGTGACCTATTCTTTGTCCATATCCTTTTGATTGCTCTATTTAGCTTATGGCAAGGTTTGCTTTCACTTCCACGTCTGTCTGGAGTTCAAACCATCAACAATTCCAGGTAGAGTAAAAAAAACATAAAAGAACTGTGAATTAGATGTTGAGCTCTGCGGTATTATTCACTCAGACCAAATTTGGATTAGTTTGCATTTCAGCACTCAGCGCTTTGCTTGTTTGCTTAATGTAGTCAGAGTTCCACCTTTACTTTTTTGTAACTGAGCCAGTGACCTCAGAAGGGTTTTTTTTTTATTATTATTTCACTAGTTTCTCTTCTCATTTTGCCCAGTTTTGGGGCCTGACAAAAAGTACTTTCAGAACCTCTTGTCCATTCTGATGTATTTCTCTCTCATCAAACCACACTATGCAATAAACAATGTTGTAACCTTAGAACAATTCTGATCTGCCAAGATAAGCATCAGTAGATTTAAGTATTGTGCAATTGTGCAGTTTAGAATAAACAATGGCACCTTGTTTACTACATATTATACACATGCAGCTAAAACACAATCAGTGTGTGTAGATGGTGGTAAAAAGTGTCAAATGTCACACAACACGCATAAAACTACTTGGATAGGTGAAAAATGATGTCTCATGTCTCCACTCCATTTATGATTTATGGCTTTTAAACTTGCTTTCTAATAAGCAGGATTCTCTAGCAAGTTCATGTTTTCTCTTCGCACAACAGCCAAATTGGACTAAAATTACACCTCAAAATAGATTTGTTATGTCAAAACAGCAGAACTGCTTTTCTTCCAAGAATTCTTTCATAGAAATAATACCAACTGGTGCATTACAGTAGGCGCATTATTTGCAGGGTAGTACCTTAGAGTTAAAAAAAAAAGCAAAAACAAGCATTGTAATCATTGGTTGTTCTTTGACTGGTAATGGGATCAGATATTTTACAACCTTAACATTACAAACAGAATGAACTGCACATCTTTATCGTTTACATCTACATTTATTTATTAGTTTTTTTTAAATAGTATTCTTTACATTTATGTTCATTTGTTCATACTGTACTGTCTTGTGTTGTTGGCACACGTGTGCATGTACACTTTATGTAGAAATGTGCAGGTCTTATTTAGTTCTTTGTCGTCTAATGTAGTTAGTGTGCTGTTTTATGTAGCACCATGGTCCTGGACGGATGTTGTTTTGTTTCACTGTGTACTGTACCAGCTGTATATGATTGAAATAAAATAAAAGCCACTTGAATTGACTTGACTCATTCATTCATTCATCCATTCATATATTCATTCATTCCGCTTCAGTACCTGCTTTATCCAGGTCTGGATTATGGTGCATTTGGAACCTATCCATCCACACCTAGGGGCAATTTAGAGTAGGCAATCCACCTGTTGTTGGAAGGAACCGGAGAATCCGGTTGTGTGTATTGTGTGGACAATACACTCAACAATTATGAACAAAATGTACAAGAAGCAAACATACTAATACTAATTTGTTACTCAAATGTAACTGTACACGTTTGTCTACTTAGTCTGCTTCATTTGACCATGCTGTACACTAATCATCTCACCTTATATTCTCTAAACCAATGTTTACAAGTGGGAAAAAAAATTGCATGCTTTATCAATCTTCAGTTGAGGAATCCATCCGATCATGTGGATGATGCGAATGAACTTTTCATGTCTTCTACAGGGCTAAGATGGGTAGAAGTCATGGGCATTTCTATTCACAGCTTAACCAGTGTCACTGCTCTGAAGTGCCACTGCTCTGTAACAGTGTTTTGGCTCTGTGGCACAATCTTCTTGGAAACACACACCCCCGTCCTGATGCCAGAAGTGACATGATGTCAGGTACTGGATGTGGAGGCTGATCATAGATCAAGATAATGACCTCCACAACCGTTTGGCCAAAGCAGAGGCTTTAAATTGATTCCAGATGTTGGCTAAATGGTGCAAATTAAACAGAGAGGAAGCTGGAATTTCTAAAGTATGTAAAGGAAGAAATTGCTGCTGAGAGTAGCATTAAAGTGCTTGTCAGTGCAAAAAGAAAGGGAAGCAGCAACACTTCTTAGGAATATATTTCCTTTTTCATATTCTTTTCCTGAGAATATAACTGTCCTTGTTCTCACAGCAATAATTGTATCTTTCATGCAATGGTGGACATACCAACAATTTATCAACTAACCACAGAGAAGTGAAAACTTCTACGGTTAGAAATAATTGCACAATACAGCCTATTTGAACCCTGCTTGGATTTTGTGCAGAGCTGAAACAAACCATGCCTTCTTGTGCTTGGATCTGAATTCATAAAGCATTTTGAAAAGCATTATGAAATGATGCCTCCATTCACATGACAAAAAAAAAGAAGCTTTTATTGAGAGCGTGAGACTTGGTCAAACAGTAAAAGAAAGGGTGGGGGAGATGTGACGGGAAGCATTTGGAAAAGCAGTTGGAGAGGCGGAGAGTGACGGTACCTTCTGAATTGATGAATTTACGAGATAATGAAAGTGAAAGTTGATGTTGATTGCAGGCAATAGGTTCAGCGGGTGTATAAATATAGCTGTGTTATGGTACCTGTGCACACACCTTCAGGAAGGTACTGCACGTTTCCATCTGATGCTCAGAAAGCTGAAGAACACAGACGCAAGCATGTCGTATTCAGTAGTTGCTCTTCTGGTCTTCACTGCACTTCTGTGGAACAATGCACAAGGTAAGACTCACATGCACATGCACATGCATGCAGATCTATTGCTGTTTCTGTTACTTCAGAACGAAAAGGATGTAGGTCATTCATCCATCTTATATCACTGTGGCGTAGAATCAGGGTCAGTGACCGCCTGAACTAAAGTCTTTTAAAACTGCAGGCCTATTGTGTGCAATCTGAACTGAACTTGCTACAGTGTGTGGGCTATGAATGCCATCATTCATTTTTCTCCTCTTAAGGGATCTTTCCGTTTTCTTCTAAATGACCAAATTTCCTGTAAATGAAAAATATATGCAGCCGAAGCATGCAAAGAAATCCTCTCCAGTTCTTCAGTTCATATAATTATATATGCTAAATTACAGATGATCTATTTTTGCATTGGTTATCTATCACTATCATTATCATAATAAGTTGTCTCTCTTTCTTCTAGCATTCTCCAGTAACGCCGCTGACTGCTGCCTGTCCACCAGCGACACTTTCGTTCCACGTCGCATTGTTGAATCCTACATCATCCAAAACATAGACAGTGGTTGCCCCATTGCAGCTACTGTGTAAGTATTTTATAGAAGAATATAATAGTATAGTAAAATATAGTCTCCATCTTTCAGTAACCTCATTAACACCAAACATTTTAAATACTCACCTTTCTTTCCCTGTCATTTAGGTTCATCACAAAGAGGAACAGGAAGCTGTGCTCTCCACCTGCAAATGACCTGAGATATCCATGGGTGATGAAGCTCGTTGACTATATGGACAATAGTAACGGCAAGAGCAAAGGTAACGAACTATATAAATATCTACTTAATTATCACAGTTATAGAGCTGTATAGAGGTTCATTTTATCCTGTCTTTACTGATTTACTCTTTCTCTTTGTTTAGGTGCTCAGTGATAGACCGGGTGAATATGTCCAGGCCTGTCGGTTCATCACGCCTGGATTTTCTGTGACAGCTTTTATGATGTTAATAAGCTACTTCGCCTTTGTATCTGTGTTATTTTTCATCTTGTTTGAACATTTCAGAATCACGCACATGCTCTTGTGTTATGCTTCTCATACAAAACAAAGTGGCATGGTGAATGTGTGAATCTGTGTGCATGTGTCAATACTGTTTTATACACCTTAAATCTACTGGTGAACTGTTTTTGTTTTTTTATGAGTATGTAAGATGTATGCATGGCTATTTTAAGAAGAGTGAATTCAAATAAAACTAATTTTAGTAAATAATACCTGTGTTTGTTGCATTTCTGATCAGTCTAATATCGATACTGATAGATATTGATATAGGATATAGGATATATAATATATAATATAATATAATATAATATAATATGGGGTATAAGGATTGATATTGTGATAAATTATTCTTTTAAATTATACTTAAATGATACTTTTAAATTATACTTTTACTGAGATGTCACATGTATTGTCAGTAATATACATATATAATATACTGTCTGACTCTATAGTTACTCACAGCTGATCTTAAAATATTATTGAACCAAACGTCTTTATTTTTCCTTCATGTTAAGTATATTGAGCTCATGTCAGTTTTTACAGGTTTGTAAATGCAATTCTGCTGTTTTTCTTGACTGGGGGGCATGGTGGCTTAGTGTTTAGCACATTTGCCTCACACCCCTGGGGTTGGGGGGTTGATTCCCGCTTCTGTCATGTGTACACAGAGCTCACATGTTCTCCCCGGGCTTCGGGGATTTTCTCCAGATCCTCTGGTTTCCTCCCCCAGTCCAAATACATGTGCTGTACTGTAGGCTGTTTGGCAACTTTAAATTGTCTGTAACTTTTGAATGTGTGTGTGATTGTACCCTGCAATGCGTACACACTCCGTCCACGTTGTCCCTCATTTCAGTGCTTTTTTTATATAAGAATAAGAGTAACAGTAAAAGGTAAGCTGTAAATTAAATTTTTCCTACATGGAACAGAGAGCTTGCCGGTTTCCCTGTAACTTGACAAGCTGCATTTGTTGTTTTTTTTTGTCTTAATAACATCAAGAGAGAAAAAATATTAGTTGGTGAGGCAATGACGGTTTATAGCTGTTGTAATGTAAGCGATCACGGGAACTAACTTATTTTTTGGATGGCACACAACTTTTTTAAATGTAATGTAAAAACTATGACGTGTTAGTCAAAATAATAAATAAAAAATGTTACTGTTCGCAAACTGCTGTGGTATAAGAGGAATTAAACACTTTAAGATGTGCCGTTATTGGAAAATAATCAATTTCCTGGTGCTAACATTAACTCCGCTTTGTGTCAGGCCACATCACAGCACTCTGTCATTGATTATTTTCCTATAACATCATGCTTTGTCCTAGTATATTCCTTTTATATATGTTATTATAGTATTGTAGTGTTTTAAAAACATTGTCAAGTATTGTGATATAATATTTGCTATATCTCCTACTTCTATTGTATATTAATGTGGACCCAGTAGATTTAACAAGCATTATTTTGCATTTATTATTACTCATGTATTGTGCACATGGTTTTAGCGAGTGTGCGACAATTACATTGCACTCACACACCCTCATGCTCAACACAATAGATAAGCACGTTGGCTCATCTGTGAAATCCCCGAAGTCAACAAAGAATCAGACACAAATAAAGATTGAGGCTGCTGATTTCATTACCATTACAGTGAAACCAACATAGTGAGTGATATTTACAGATTCTATTACTGTTTTCCCAAATTCGGCTGGAGACACTCCAGTGGCAATGCTTTTGTTTTTTCATGAAAGGCTGCTGCTTAAGGTCCAGATAGTCTCACATTTTCTCCCACCAATGGTGGTTCTGTCTGGATTCATACTATCACTGTTTTCCAAGATAGTCTGGACCTTAAGCAGCAGCCTTGCATGAAAAAAATGAAAGCATTGCCACTGGAGTGGCTCCAGCTGAATTTGGGAAAACAGTGATCCTATGTATCCAGACATGACCCCCATTGGTGGGAGAAAATGTGAAACTGGCACAAAATTTAGAACATTTATTCTGTGAACAAAAAACTGTGACAAAAAAACATTTTATGGTAATGTAACACACTATATTTTCCAAAGCAAGCATGTCCTCAATAAGTCCTCACTGCAGATGATTAATACACATCTTTATATTTTATATACTAGATGATTGGATAATTGTGTAAAATAGCCAAAACACACACTATTTTATAGATATTTTATGCGAGGCATGGACTCTACAAGACCTCTGGTACCTGACACCAAGATGTTACCAGCATAATCCTTGAAGTCCTGTACGTTGTGAGGTGGGGCCTCTGTTGATCGGATTTGTTTGTCCAGCACGTCCCACAGATGATCAATGAAATTAAAATTTGGGAAATTTGGAGGCCAAGTCAACACCTTCACCTCATTGTCATGTTCCTCAAACCGTTCCTGAACCATTTTTGAAACCACCTTCTTCCATTGGTCCATGTTCTGATGGTTATGTGCCCATTGTACATGCTTTCGACGGTGGACAGGGGTCAGCATGGGCTATGCAGCATGTGTGATGCACTGTGTGTTCTGACACCTGTCTATCATTGCCAGCATTAACTTCTTCACCAATTTGTGCTACAGAAGCTCTTCTGTGAGACTGGATCAGACAGACTAGCCTTTGCTCCTCACGTGCATCAATGAGCCATGTACATGCACAGTATATATGTCTGTTTGTATGGGTAGTTATGTATGTGTGTCTGTGTGTGTGTGTGTGTGTGTGTGTGTATGTGTGTGTGTGTATGAGCCAGAGATAGAGAGATGGGGATTATTCAAAGTTTAGTGTTTGCATGTATGCTTTTTAAAAAGTCAAAGACTGACCTTTACTCTAGGAAGGCCTGGGAATCCCCACATTTGACTGAAAGCAGGTTGGGAGGGAGGGACTGGTCCTAAAAACGAAAGTTAAAGCTTTGCTATAAAATGGGTGCAGCAGAAATGCAACAGAACAAGGAAGAGAGAGAGAGAGAGAGAGAGAGAAGGAGGGGATTTAACATCCTTTAAAGCAGCAGCAGCATCTGATATCGGCACAGAAACAGGACGTGTGTAACTCTCATCCTCTGACTGCAATGGCTCACTGTGGCTTTATTAGTTTGTGGGTGGGTGTATGGATCACTGCAGTCATCATGAGCATCAGCGTGGATGGTAAGTTAAGATGAATGAAGTGTGTGTGTGTGTGTGTGTGTGTGTGTGTGTGTGTGTGTGTTTTGACTGCATGGCAAACCTAGACTGTAATATGCATATTGTAATTGCCAATTTTGCTAGAGCATTCTGGACATTTCTTTTCCTTCATTCACACAAATCTTCCTAATCTCTGTATATTCCTCTCTATCATTTAGTGTCTCTTGGAGATCAAGCATTGGACTGCTGTTTGAAGGTTAGCCATCATCCCATCCCAAAACGCATTGTCGCCTGCTACCACAAGCAGAGCAAAGGTGATGGCTGCCACATCGATGCTGTTGTGTGAGTATCCCAGGGACACTGACATTTAAAGGTTTGCTCAGTGATTCTAAAGTCAGTACATCTTTTCAAATATTCTAAACATTCTCATGAAACTCTGTTGAGAGGAGGAACTCCATGCTCTATGGCTTCCATTGTCATGCTATAAATGGGAGAAAAACAAATGAGTGGACAACCAACGTGCAGCCAGTTAGTACAAGGACTCGTCTCGATTCAGAAAGCTCTGCCTCTTGCGTAATCATTTAGGTCTTTAGTCTAGGCACATGAATTGAAGGGAACAATGATGTATGTGTTTGAATTTTGAGTTGACCAAAATCACTGACTGCATCTTTAATGAGAGTGAATATTAATGATTGCTTCTGCCATTCCAGTCATGGAAGCAGCAGTAAATTGTGATCATTTGTGTTGGTACTTTCAGCTTCCGAACTCGAAAAAACCGGGATCTTTGCGCTCCCCCTGAAGCTGACTGGGTCAGAGAGCTGATGAAAATCGTGGACGAGAGGCCAGTGAAGAAAAACAAGGTATATAAGTTCATTTGAAGGGATATATGTATAAGAGATTGTAGCTTTTGCTTATCATAGTCATTAATATTTTTTTTTCTTTTATTGTGTGTAGTTATGGTAAAGTTTGTGTTTGTTTCATTCTAGAGAAATACATATATGAATTGTTAGTTTTTATAATTCGTGTCAATATAAAAACACACGTTATCATCAGCTCAGAGTGGCAATTCATTTGTTGAAATGAATTACATCTTGGGTTTAATTTGCGTTGGTGCTAATCTGACTCAACTACTTGCATTGAGAAACCACTACACTTAAAACCACAAACCACAAACAGATTCTCAGCTGATTCTCTTCTCTTTCTCTGTTTGGTTTTGCAGGATGATAACTGTCGAGGCATAAAACCCTAGGCTGCTTGGAAGAACACACACACACACACACACACACACACACACACACACACACACACACACACGTGATCTGGTGAATAAAGCTGGAAGTTTTAGAGATCGTGGCAGCTAAACAGCTAAATTTTAATTCTACAATGTTTCCTGTCATAGCATGCAATTTAAATGACCTTTTTCTCTGCATTGTAATGCATCTGCACCTTTATATTACTTCAAGTGTTTTATTTTACTACCTATAAGCTTTTTAAAAATACTTTGATGCCGTTCTATTAAACTATGATGACTTGGAATCTGTTGCTTTAATTATAAGTCAATCAATAAATGATTTAAGTGATTAAAATCAAGATTAGGGCATTTCTCAGCTCTGTGACTTTCACAGTAACTTGTTACAAACTAAATGAAATAAAATACAAAGCAGAAGGAAATGACTGTCCATTATTTTTTTTTTGCTTTTGTTTCTGTCCAACAACTGTGTAACTGTATGAAGAAGATAGTTTGGTGAAAAGGCTTACTTTTAGCCTTATAGCACACATTGTTAATGATGTCCTGTTTATTTTGGGCTAAAAAAATTATTTAAGTTTTAAAGATTGTTTATGTATCTTTGTCAAATGGTCATTTTCTATTTATTTTTTTATCATTTAATTAACATCCTTGTCGTACTGAAATATCATGGACTGTTATGAAAAGAAATCATGGATAATCACAAAATAAACGTTATTTTAGTTACAAACATATTGTTTGCATAACTGTATGCTTATTTTTTTGATAAATAAATATTATTAAAAGCACTATTCATATATTGTATACTGTATATTAATATAACGAATCTATATATTAAATATATAAGGAATTAAGTGAGTAGAGTTGCAGAACTGTAATAACGCTCATCCTCCAGGACACCAGGTGGCGAAAGTAGAACAGTGGGCAAATTAATGGGGATTTAAACTATCAATTTCAAAATCACAAGTTATATGTTTTTCTAAACGTCATAAAACAGTACCACTTAAATTATATGGGCTAGATCTTGAACAGGTCAAGGCTGCGAGATTTTTAGGAGTGCTTTTTGATGAGAAGCTGACCTGGGGTCCGCATATTGATAAAATTAAGAACATATGTAAAAAGATGAATAATGTCCTGAGATGTCTGTCAGGACGGGACTGGGGAGCAAGTAGGGCATCGCTCATAAATATCTATCAGGCTCTTATGAGAGCCGCCTTTGATTATGGCTGCCTAGCATATATGTCGTCATCACAATCAAATCTTAAAAAGCTTGATGTGGAACAGGCGCAAGCACTCTGGATCTGTACTAGAGCCTTTAAATCATCACCAGTGACTGCATTACAGGTTGAGACAGGAGAGATGCCGTTGTGTATCAGGAGGGTTAAGATCATGCTGGCATATTGGATAAATCTACAAGGGCATAGCAGGGTGCACCCCACGAAAGCCATCTTACAAGAATGCTCAGAGTTTTATAAGACTAACTTTAACAGTTTCGGATGGTTAGGAAATGCAAAGGCACAAAATGCAGGTCTGCATTTTGCACAAAATGCAAACCCCATTGTGGTGATACCAACTGTACTACCCTGGAGATTCATAAAACCATCTGTAGATACAAGATTACAACAAATATTAAAAGAGAATTCTAAAATAGCACCAAAGGGGATAATAATTCAAAACTATATGGACCAGTATCAGGATAAATTACTCATATACAGATGGGTCAAAACAGCCTGAGACAGGCCGCAGTGGTGCAGTTTTTTTTCCATTCCTCATTATGAAGTAGCAGTCAAAAAAAGAGCAACCAATCATTTATCAGTGTACACTGTAGAGCTATTAGGAGTCCTATTGGCACTGCAGTGGTTGGAAAAAAATAATCAGAACCAAAATGTGACTATAGTTTCTGACAGTCTATCTACACTATCAAATATACAGTCTGGGAAAACATCATGCAGACAAGACATTGTTTACCAAATACTTTGTCTGCTTCTCATACTCCATGGTAGGGGACTGAATGTTTCCTTCTTCTGGGTTCCTGTACATGCAGGGGTAGAAGAAAATGAAACTGTGGGTGTACTGGCAAAAAGATCGATAAAGCATGGAACAGTTGATATACAAGTACCATTAAGTGGAACAGAGATCAAAACCATTATAAAGGGACACACACATAAAATATGGCAGGAATACTGGGACACAGCTGACACCGGACGAAACCTATATACTATACAAATATAAGTAGGCATAAGTGTGAGGCAGGGCAGGATGGAAAGCGATGATAATTATGCGTCTTAGAATAGATCATGCTGGCTTAAACCTATCATTAAACAGAATAGGAAAACACCCCACTGGACTCTGCACACACTGCAATACACAAGAGACTGTAAAACACATTCTGTTAGACTGCAAAAGATATGAGAAAGAAAGAACTGAACTAGAGATGCAAATTGGAAAGCAAAACATGACACTAGAGAAATTGCTGGGGGAAACATCTGGGAAAATGCACCGCCCCCTAATAAAGTATCTAAAAAATACTGGGATAAGTGAGAGACTTTAGTAATCTAGTATGAATATCTAGTATATAGTTATTTATTTGTTTATTTTTGTTTATTTATGTATTATTATTATTATTATTATTATTATTATTATTATTATTATTATTAATCAATCAATCAATCAATCAATTAAGTAATTAATTTTTTGCCAATCTGCTGCCCACAGTCCAGTCCAGTAGGTGGCGGTAATGCACCTTAAGTTGGTTTGCCAACCGACATTAAAACAAAAAGAAGAAGACGAAGCAGCAGCAGAAGAAGAAGAAGAAGAAGAAAAAGAAGTAGAAGAAGAAAAAGAAGAAAAAGAAGCTTAAGAAGAAGAGGAAAAAGAAGAAGAAGAAGAAGAAGAAGAAGAAAAAGAAAAGAAGAAGAAGAAAAAGAAAAAAGAAGATGACGACGACACCAGGTGGCGCTGACGTACACCGCTGTTTGTCTCGCTGCTGGTAATAGTTTCAAAGAAGAACATAAATCTCCAAACCCCTTTTTCCTAAACAATGCTAAAAACACGACCGAGACTCTGTTTGGATTTTTTGTCTCAGACGTTGATCTTGTTCGCTTTGCTTTTGAAAGAAGATGCTAGATGTGATGTCGGTAAGCTGCGTTTCATTTATTATTATTATTATTATTATTATTATTATTATTATTATTATTATTATTATTATTATTAAGGTCAGATTAATTATGTTAGTGAAGTGGGTGACAAATGTGTCTCGTTGCCAAGGAACCTTGAAAGCTTTGGGTTGTGTTTCAAATGGCCCTATTCTTTCTATTTAAGTGACACAAGCATGAACTCTAAAGACTGTACAGTGAATCATGTGTCCTATAGGCAGCCATTTGGGATATATTAATATGCAGTATCACCTGATAATTAATCATTATATATGTGTATATATAACATTTCGTATTATGCTTTACTTTTAGGCAGCTAGAGAAAGCTAGGAAGGTGAATATCTGAGCATTAACGCTAAAGACATGGCTCAATCCCAGAAGGCTTCCTACTTAAAAGATAAATGCACTATTATTATTATTATTTTTTTTTAAATATGGAAGTGTATGAAGAAATGCAACTACAAATGATTTTCACAAAAACTCAACAGTAGAAATGATTAGCAAATATAAGTATGCCTGATCATTTGATTGAACCTAATTTTAGGGCAAGGAGTAAGATGTAGGCTCAAGTTAATGTACAATGGGACAAAAATAAAAAAGGGGACAAGGGGATTTGCATGATAAAATTGTTAAATAATGCCGTATAGTAATAGCATACTGATAATACTGGTGGCTTGGTGGTTAAGGCTCTGGGTTACTGATCAGAAGGTCAGGGGTTCAAACCCCAGCACTGACAAGCTGCCACTGTTGGGCCCTTGAGCAACGCCCTTAACCCTCTCTGCTCCAGGGGTGCTGTGTCATGGTTGACCCTGCGAAGTATGCGAAGAAAAGAATTTCACTGTGCATATGTATATGTGATCAATAAAGGCTCATTATCATTAAAATAAACATGATGATGATACCAGACTAGGTTTAACAACAAACATTTAGCAATAACATGATCATATAAAATAACATTACATATATATAATCAAGTCAGCTTTATTTTTAGAGCACATGTTAAAGACAATCAGGGTCCTGCCAAAGCACTGTACATCATCTCAGCTAAATATAAGTAAATCAAAAGAGAAGTAAACCATTAAAATACAAAAAACACAGATAAAAGACTGGACAAAAACAGAAGATCCAATATTACATATGTTAAGGACCTTCAAATGCCTGGGAAAATAAAAATGTTTTTATATTAGATTTAAAAATGTTTACAGTGGGGAATGCCTTAATGAAAAAGGGTAAGTTGTTCTACAATCTCGGAGCTGTGACACAAAAGGCCTGGTTACTTTTGCACTTCTTCCGAATCTGAGGAAAGGTTAAAAGCTCCCTGTAAAAAGGAGAAAAAAAAAATTCTTAAAACATGCTGATTATAAATTGAAGTAACATCTTGTTAGCTAAAAACTAAAGAGGCAGATGCCTCAAGCTAGCGTAGTTACATCATGATAAACAACCTGCCTCAGAATCTAAGCCCAGAGCACTTAAACACAAACATCCAGCGACATATCAACCCTCAGAACTAATCTTACAGAATTTCTCATTCATTTGTTCATTCACTCATTCATCTTCAGTTAGAGCTTTATTCTGGTCAGGGTCACGGTGGATCCAGAGCCAGAGCACAGGTCGTGAGGTGGAGCTAAACCCTGAATGGGTGTTTGTACACAGAAGAGAACTTTCTGGACCATCTCTACGTAACTAACATTAGAACAATCACCAAACTGAATAAAACTTACGTCTGAAATGTTTTAAAGTGGCAGTATAACTGAAATAGTTTGAATTGTCCAGTTTGTACACATTAAATAAGGAGGAAACTTCAAACTAGCACAAAAAAAAGCACACAGTTCTTACTCTCTGCAAAATAGTTTAATTCAGTTTGGGCTTTTCTATTTCAGATTGAGATTCATTTGAATGAGGGAAAGCGCACATCTAATATTTTTCTTTGCTTGTCATTTTCAGTGTTTCTGCCTTCAGTCCAGGTTGTATCTGGCCCAAGAGCGTCTGCCTTTCTGGTTGGAAACGTGATGAACGTGTCTCTGACCATCAGCAGTGTCAAACCCTCCAATGCTACAGGTACAACCCTAATTCCGAAAAAGTTGGGACAGTATGGAAAATGCAAAAAAAAAAAAAAAAAAAGTCATTTGGAAATTCAGTTCACTCTGTGCTATATTGAAAACACATTATTAATACATTATTCTATGTTTTACTTTTTGAATTTAATTTATTTTTGAACATATACACTCATTTCAAATATGATGACTGCAACACACCAAAAAAGTTGCGACAGTCGACTGTTTACCCCAGTGTAACATTACCTTTTCTTTTAATAACACTTATTAAGTGTTTGGGCGCTGAAGACATCAGTTGGTTAAGTTTAGCAAGTGGAATTTTCCCCCATTCATCCATTATGCATTTCTTCAGATGTACGACTGTATGGGTTTCGTTGCCTTATATTGCACTTCATAATACACCACATATTCTCAATCGGAGACAGGTCAGGACTGCATGCAGGCCATGCTAGCACCCGCACTCTCTGCTTACGCAACCATGCGCTTGTAATCCGGGCAGAATGTGGTTTGGCGTT
>JANDJT010000124.1:4602652-4619455 GCA_024331685.1 Stegophilus panzeri
GCCTCTCTTGCATCAATAAAGGTCACTGTTCATGACTCCACTATCAGAAAGACACTGGGCAAAAATGGCATCCATGGGAGAGTGGCAAGGTGAAAACCACTGCTGAGGGGCACGTGACCGCGTCATTCTGGGCTCTCACTGCCTGTGTGTGAGTCTGCAGCAAGTGTGTGAGTGAGCAGCCCAACTGCATAATAAATAAAATCAACTTAAAATGTTTAAACAGTAAACTGTGTGGATCACTCCCCCAGGTCCTAGTGCTCAACCATGAACCGTTTTAAGATGCGATGGAATCGAACTGTTGATTTAAAAAAAGAGAAGTCAAAAAGAAAATATATTGGTTGATATAGGCCTATTGATTTGTTTGGGGGGACGAGACAGGACTAATAAATATTTTTTTGTGGGGTGGGGGTGAAAAATAGACCTAGCGACGTCCCTGCTGAGTACATATTCCATTTTTTTCAGTGCACCTATTATTAAGCCTTGATGATGGATGTGATATCGATATAATACCGCGCAGTAATATCGCGATTAACTCACGGTATATCATGCGGCCGCTGCTCAGCTCTGCTGCTGCTGGGAGGGAATAGGAAACGTCTCACTGCGCGCGCGTGGGTGTGTGTGTGTGTGTGTGTGTGTGTGTGTGCAACCGTCTCGCAGTCCCGTTCATTTCGGCTTATTCAGTTCGTGTATTAAGGGGAGATGAGCGGCAGGGTTGGAGATCTGAGCGTGAAACAGGCCGAGGCTCTGGCGCAGGTGAGTATTTTACTCCTGCTTCATGACTTTGGATTTCCATCAGGTTTTTTTTTTCTTCCCGGAAACGTGGAGCGATTCTTCCTTACCGTAGCGAAGCTGGCTGAGAGATATATGTCGCACCGAGAGCCTATTATTCTGCCATCAAATCCATTTCACTGTTGCTCCAGAGATCTTTAGATCGACATCTCGACACAGTAATAGCACGCCGCAGTTTTAGAGATGATTTTGCACACAAAAAAAAATGTGTGTATGTGTAGATCATCATAGCATTTATTTAGATGAATCATCTCTAGATCCTCACGTCAGCTGTCGATATTCTCAGATATTTATCACATGATGTATTTCCTCTTTGTTTTCTCCGGGATGGCAGTACCAATTTACACAAGAGATCACACCACCAGGGTTGCCAGATTGAACCCTCCTTCTAATGACAGTGAAACAAAAACGACAACATTGCACTGTTTTAGAAGGTTCTTCTGTTTGTTCCTCTTGAATAACCCTTAAAGGCTCTGAAGAACCCTACAGCAGGTTAATCCACTTTCAGAAAGTGAAGAACTGCTTTAGAAAGGGGGGGGGGGGGAGAATACAAGTATTTAAGTGATGGAAGATATGAGAAAAATAATCATAGCACAATACTTGAAGACATTTCTACAAAACACAATGTGTATTATGATAATTAGTTTGGCTAACATTAGTGTTACATTAAAAAATTCAATTCAAGGATACTTTTATTTAATGATTTAACACTGAAGGGGCGAGGGGGGTGATCTGTAAGAATTTTACAATTTGAAAACATCAGATCAGCTGTATACAAACAGAATTAGTCATATATATTTAAAAAAAATATATATATAATAAAAAGATACACATGATATTTCTGGAAAGTATATCATGTATAAGTATAATAAATATAACATCATTTATCATGATATTTAATATTTACTTAAACGTGCAATTATTTGTTTTCAACATATTGATATTGAGTTTAATATTCTGGTTGCAGATATTGTACTTTTGTTAATAATTTTCACACAGAAGTAACTCCATGTTTTAAACCTGCCATGTTCTTCTTGTTCTTCTTGTTCTTCCGGTTCTTCTTCTTCTTATTATTATTAAGTTGTAGACTTTGCGAGAGAAAAAATGAACATATCTAGAACATGTTATTGCCCGATGGATCGCTCTGTGATCCCCCTACTACAGAAGGTTTTCCTTTCACACAGGGTTCCGAGTAGACTAAGGCCCAATAACTACTTAGAATGAATATCATTTAAATAGAAATATAATTCAATTTAAATGAGCATAATTTAGCAGATAACTGCACAGACAGTCTGGCAACACTGTAATTCCACACAATTAACTTATTGTTTGTTTCCCCTTTCTAATTATGACAGTTTCGGGAAAGGGTCCAAGATGTCTTGCCACAGTGTCCGTCTCAGAGCGACCATTTCTTACTGCGCTGGCTTCGAGGTGAGAACAGATCTCAACAAGTCTGTCGATAAATGGCACAGCGCCATGAGATGGGAGAATCTTCTTATTTGCTCTTATTTTGAGAATATTTTGCTTGTATTTTCTCATTTGTAAGTCGCTTTGGATAAAAGCGTCTGCCAAATGAATAAATGTAAATGTAATGTAAATGTAAATATTACAAAACAGAGTTTCAGTTTTATAATATAACTAAATCCTCTTTCTCACACATTTGCTCATACAGTTAGAGCTAGAGGCAAGTGAAAGGGATCTATTGTTTAGTCCTGACTCAGCAGCATGCACAATGAGCTAGATTAATCTCAGCTATAATCTGATTAGAGCTCTAAAACAAAACGCAGCATGTCTGTGCAGTCAGCTTTGGTCGACCAGCTATCCTGTATGGCTATCCGAACAGTATTACGTGCACACTAACAGTTTGGCAATAACAGAGGGTCAGTAGACATTCTTCAGTTGTAGAAGAAGAAGCCTTTATTTGTCACATGTACATTACAGCATTGGGAATTATATTATTAGGAAGTTGGGGTCAGAGCACAGGGTCAGTCATGATACAGCGCCCCTGGAGTAGAGGGCCTTGCTCAAGGGCCTTGCTCAAGGGCCCAACAGTGGCAGCTTGAACCCTGACCTTCTGATCAGTAATCCAGAGCCTTAACCGTTGAGCCACTGATTTGAACAGGGTCAGGGAACTTTTTAAAGCAGTGTTTACTGAAGCTTAGCTGAAGCATGGACTTGGCTTTGTGATAAAGAATGTCAGCTTTTAGAGACACTGGCCCTGATATAACCAGCAAGTGATATGTTAACATTATCACTGCTCATTTACTGTTATTATACACAGTAAACCATTTACACTGGGTGTGTGCTGTTACATTTATCAGATAATGTTGGTGTTAAAATGTTAAGGTTGTTTTTTATGCCGGTCGAAGAGTGGACCAGCATTGGGGCAGTTTTCTCTTCATATTGAACGTGTTAAAATATGGCCTATGTTTAAAAGGCATTATACTACAGTGCTCGAATCTGATTGATCAGAAGGTCTTAATTAATTAATTAATTAAATTTCTATAACAGCAGCTCTGACTGTAGTGCCGACTCTAATCCAAGCCACAGGTTTATACTGTATTAATGTGCTCATTCTTATTCTAATACGTTATTGTTTCTATAGTTAAGAATAAACCATGCTCATTCACACAGACTTGAACGGTGGACGCTCCACATAATCTAAGCCTAATGATAAACACATTTTTGAAAATGTTTTTTTTTTTTTTTTTTTTTTTTAACAAATAAGTGTATAATTTATTAATATGATGAAATTTTCGATAAGGGGCTGTATATTTAGCATTTTTAGAATGAGTCTCTAGTGTCAGTGCTTTGTAACAAGCTGTAGCTTTAGAACGGAGGAGTCGCTTTCTTGGTAACAACACGCTCCATTTTTTTTTTCTCTTATTAACTTCAAGAGAGAGGAAAAAATAGAAGCTAGTGAGAGAACAATGGTTTAGAAGTGTTATAGCATGTAGAACTGTTATATTAAGTGATAACTTGTTTTGTGAATATTCTATAACATTAAATGTAACTATAAACAGAGAAAAATTATGACTTGTCATAAATAAAAAAAGTTGTCATTTGTCAAAAAGTTGACAAATTGCTGATTTATAAGATGGATAAACCACTTTAGGACATGCTGCTATAGGAAAATAATCAACTTTGGGGTGATAACAGTAGCTCCGCTTTGTGTTGGGTCACACTGCATCATCCCATCGTTGATTATTTCCCTCTAACAGCATGACTCTTCATGGTTTATTCTTAACTTCTTGCATTCTAAATGTACTCGATGTAGCCCATGAGGCTTGTAAATAATTTTCCTTCAGTAATATAATATCATGCAGAAGAGATTATATAATGCATAAAACATTTTCAGCAGTGGTTACAAAATCGTTGATAATCCCGAGTGGCTCCACTGCTTTGAATATATCTGTTTAATGGTTCTGAATTGTAGATGTATCAGATAATATTTGAATATGGAAATGTTCAGTTACTGTCTCTTATGGTTGAAAAGCAAGTTTTACCTGTATGGTCCTGTCATATTTTAAGAGTCATGGTTTTTTTTTCTTCTTCTCCTTGTGGTGAATGCCTGATGTCAACACCTCCACATGTGACTGACAGTGCCAGTGGTGTTTCTCAAGGGTTGCCTCATCGCTTTAGGGAAGATAAGATAAAACCAGTGTATATGAACAGAGTTGAGATCCAGGAGTATGCTAAAGTTTGAGAGCGAGTATTGCTTTGGGCATTTTTAACAGTCAAAGTTATGATATCATCCTTTTTCACTTCTACTCTAATAGTTTGTTGTCTTGTATAATAAAGTAAAAATCAAGACATGCATTAACAACAAAAGAACACATCATTATCGCTCATAAAAATGGATTTTCACGCTCCCACCCAATGGAGTGACATGTTTGAGATGATTTCTGTGGCAGGTGTTAGATCCGCTGCTGTCAGCTGTAATGTACGTTATAATCCCCTTTATGAGCATTAAACACTTTAGTGTCTCTGTGACCAGAAGACAGTCAGGTGCAGGGGAGTGTCACAAAATGACATTAATCTGCCGGAAAGAACACCCTGATCTAATAAAAAAGTCTTTTTAAAGACTTTTAGAGTTTTTACTAGGGTCAAAATGTATTACTATGTTATTATATTTACTATTACATTTTATGGACCAGTGACATATATCAGGAATAAAACACTAGGGGACAGGCTGTTATAGGAAATTAATCAATAACAGTGTGGTGTGATGTGGGTCGACACGAAGTAGAGTAACCATCCAAAACAGGAGTTTGCCAATGCTAACAATACATTTTTATTTATGAACAAATTTCCATACGTTTTGTGGAATGTCCATGGAAATAAGTTAGTTCCTGTTATTACTTAGAAACAGAACAAAACAACAACAACAACAACAAAAAAAAAAACGCAGCTTGTCATGTTGCTAAGAAACCAACCCTTGGTCCTGAAGACTTTTTTGTGCTAGAAAACTTACTGAAGACTTCTTTCATAAATATTAATTAAACATCTTTTTCACCATATCAACGATATATCTTTGTTACATAACTTTTTTATTTATTTATTTATGTTATTTAATAATTTTTAGCCTTAGATTATTGTGGAGCATCTTCTGGGCAAGTCCCTTTGAATAAGCTGTTACTATAGAAACGATAACGTATTAGATAAAAAGCTTTTAATGTAAACCTGTGAATAAATAATATACAATATAAAGGATTTTAAAAAAGACATTTTTTCAGTTATTCGTCACAGTTTTCTGATCGAACTGAATTAAATATGAGGCGTCATACATCATGATGGGCGTCTTGATTTAAAGTATTTATACCATATGAGTAAAACTGTTATATTCAGAATAAGATTTTGGTTAGAGTACCACAGATTGCCACAGTTATGTTGTACAAGGCCACCACGCTTACTCTTTCATATCTATTCAAGCACATAATTAATGTGTTACCAAAAGTATATGGCCAGTTTTCCATATAGGTCACGGGGTTTGCAAACCTTTCAGGCTAGGGACAATACAGTGTAAAAACAATCATAATATATAATAATTATTACTATGTAACTATTAGACACATTAGGTAAATACAACCCCAATTCCAAAAAAGTTGGGACGCTGTGTAAAATGTAAATAAAAACACAGTGCGATGATTTGCAAATCTCATAAACCCATATGTTATTCATAATAGAACATAGAAAACATATCAAAAGTTTAAACTGAGGAAATGTATCATTTTAAGAAAAAAAATAAGGTCATTTTGAATTTGATGGCTGCAACATGTCTCAAAAACAGGTCAGTAACATGATTGGGTATAAAAAGAGTATCTTAGAGAGGCAGAGTCTATCAGAAGTAAAGATGGGCAGAGGTTGACCAATCTGCGAAACACTGTGTCTCTAATTTGTGGTACAATTTCAGAATAATCTTCCTCAACGTAATATTGTGAAGACTATGAATATCTCATCTACAGTACATAATATCATCAAAAGATTACGAGAATCTGGAGAAATCTCTGTGTGCGAGGGACAAGGGTGAAAATCAATATTGCATGCCGGTGATCTTCGGGCCCTCAGGTGGCACTGCATTAAAAACAGGCATGATTCTGTAATGGAAATCACTGCATGGGCTCAGAAACACCTCCTGAACTCATTGTCTGTGAACACAGTTTGCCGTGCCATCCAAAAATGCTGGTTAAAGCTCTATCATGCAAAGAAGAAGCCGTATGTGAACATGATCCAGAAACGCCGCCGTCTTCTCCGGGCCAAAGCTCATTTCAAATGGACCGAGGCAAAGTGGAAAACTGTTCTGTGGTCAGACGAAGCAAAATTTTAAATTATTTTTGGAAACCATGTTACGATGTATTAAAATGTACATTTTAAGTATTTTGCATTATTTTAAAAGCATTTTTTAAATTTAATTAAATTAATTAAATTGAGCAGTCCATCAAGTTTATAACTATAATTAAGGATGTACCAATCCCACTTTGTTAACTGCAATACAATACCGATATTAGAGCTCTGTGTACTGATTGAAAACTGACCCACTACTGATATCCTCACAGTAAATAAATGTAAAGTAAATAAAAATCTCTTTATTAGGTTCTGTTACTCAGTTCTGTAAAACATCAGAGAAGTGAGGGTGGCATCTGTCAAGATAATTTGTGCTGTGTACTATACGGTATATGTGCAGGATATGTGTTGTGTTGATCACCATATCATGTTTATGTATCAGATTAAAAAATATGCCAAAATTCATCCAGCGTTTTTAAGCTAGTATTGACCCTGATACAAATATTATCGAATTTGTTCGTCTCTATATTAAATTTAAATGATAAAGTTACAGTAACGTTTGAAATAAACTACAATTTTAATGTTACATTTTAACAGCTTTGTCCTTTGGGTTTCACATTGTGACCTCTGCTCATCATTTCACTCTGCTCACTCCTGTTCTTTTTTGTTGTCTATTTTTCAGCCAGAAATTTCAACCTGCAAAAAGCTGAAGCAATGCTTCGTAAGGTATCACACTTTGTCTCTTTGTTTCAATTTCAATCAAGTATGCTTAAAATATGGCCTAAACTTTCAAAGCATTTATCTATTAGAGATATATTAAAATGGTTAATCTGGTCCTTGCAATGTCAAAAAGGAAGCTCATAACATTTTACTCCCAATCATTAAAACCATGCTTTATATTTTTATAGCAGTGTAAAACGATGATTATTTGGAGTGGTGTAGTAGGCTGTTCTGAAGCATGAGCTTAAGCATGTACAGCCATTGCAATCTCTGCTGAAGAATCCTACAATAACTATGCTGGTTAAGGTGGTAGATGCAAACGGTTTATAAATCACCACAACATTTGTAGTTTTCAAGAAAATAAAACAGTTACCAAGCAAGTCCATTAGAAATTCTCAAATGTTATTTAATACACTTTAGTCAAATAATTAGGATGCAGGTAGAATCAGTAGACCTAGTGTATGTGTCCAGTTATTCAAGTGAATATAATCATGCCATGCTTGTCCAGTTCTACTTGTATTTAGTATCTAGTGGCTGGTTGGATCAAGCTGGATTATTCAGCAGAGGTGGATATTCCAGCAGTGTAGTGTTCTACAGTTTACCAGTTTACCAGTCTACCAGTTTCTTAAAACTGAATTGTTGTCTTTGTCTGCTTTGCCATAGTATAGTTATGTTCTGTCATGTCACGTTCCCTTTGTGAACACATAGATAAATGCTTTAAGAATAACGTGTACTTCTTCCCCATAATTGCTGGGGCAGGTTTCTTAGCCTAACCTAGGCACAATTTCTGCAAATATGGACATTGCTACCACTAATGGATTTATATTCTGAGTATATTTAATCCAGGTTGTTTTTTTCTTCCATTATTAATCTACGCAATATATGCAACTTAGAGTAGAGTCATTTTGTAGTGTCATAGTACATTGCAATGTTTTGTATTCCAATAAAAATCCACTAAGGGGTGTAACTAGCTCCTGTCAGACACCCACTTTGACATTCGTGCCTACTGTTTCAGTATGGTAACTAAATTTTGTGTCATTTTAATTTGAACAGGTTTCAAGATTAGGAAATTTATTATTATTGTTATTTAAGCAAAAAGAGGTTAAACAGTATACAGAAATCTTTCTCTTTTAACTCCTTAAAGTCTCAGGTTAGTATTCAGTTATTCGTGTTAAAGTGTATTATTCAGTAACCACAGTAAAAAAAAAATATGTAACTAATAAGAGTGAGGAATGTAAGTCTAAACCAGGAGCTGGATCCTCATAGTTGTAGAAGTTATCTTCACCGTAGAAAATCAGACATGCTACTTTCTGCTTTGGTACAATCTCAGAAAATGTCAGACATTACTAAGGTAAAAAGCAAATTTGTGGTTAAAGGCCAGGCGAGAATCAGATTCTGACTTGTTAGATGATTCACTCATCTGTGACTGAATCATGGGATTCAGGATTGGGGTGTGGTGAGAATTAAAATTAAAATAACAATACAGTAGATCCAAGCAGTCACTCAGTCTGAGTCACAATTTTAACAGCTCTTGTTACTTTGTAATAAATTTGTAACGTGGATTGCGTAATCTCAGCTTTCTCTTCTCCGTTCTTACAGCACTACTGGCAAAGGTCACTCGCCCTAAAATATTCTCACGTGTTTATTAAAGTTCTTCCAATTAAAACTGTAGGATTGTATAGGCAGACGTTACACGATTGACTATCTTCCTTATATTATTAACGGAAAAATACAACAACTTGGATTAAATTGTCTTGGAATATAAAGACATTAGTGGTAGTGTATGGTTCGGAGTATATGCACAAATCATGCCTAAATAAGGCTTAGAAACCTGCCCTAGCAATCACAAGGTATACAGACAGTATCCATAAAGCTACTTACCATGCGTTCAAAGGGACGGTAATTACATCTTAATGTGAAGCACACCAGGAGATCAGGTGTGTCAGTTTTTCCACCGCTCTTCACACAGAGATTATTAAAATGTCCCCCACTGAATTTGGATACAGGGCTTTGTGTTTCCAGTAATAAAAATGAGAACTTAAGTTTGTAGGGAAATTATGCTCTGGGGATGCTTTTAGGTCACTACTTAAAGGAATAGTTCAAAGAAAAATCACATTGACGCTGTTCCTCTCAAATGTAGCCAGGGAGACAAAAGATGTTTGGTGTTATGAGACTGAAAAGTCAGCAAGGAATGCTGTTTAGTTTATCTAACCCAACAACCTTTCTGTAAAATGTGTGCCTAAATCTTCATATACTTGCTTTAAACAATATCAGTAACCTAAATTGTAAATGAAGAATTTTGTAAAATAGCATGCATGGTCTATAGATACAAATTTAAGTCAAAAGTAGAAATTTGTACATTATCATCTGCATATCATAACAAGTGTAACTGTGAACACCAAACACCCTGTTGTCATCTTGCAGGGAATGGTATCAAATTGTAATAAGGAAAAAAGTTATTTAAGTTAGCCAAGAAAGGAACTGTTTCTTGATTGCTACAGCTAGACTGTGAAACTTTCTTCATGTGGCCAGATTACACTAATTAACTGGCAAGAACTGACTGTCAAGTGTGTGGGTGTACACACTTAATAACTGCCCACTCTCACATCCTAATGTGTTATTAAAGACAGATGCACTTGGAGGGTAAACACATAAAGCCTACAGATAAAAGACTGATAGACAGCACTAACAGAATTAACTGCATAACAGATATAAATATCCGTTATGCTTAAAGTGTTTAATTAGAGTGATAAAGATTTTGGCCTTTTCTAATTTAGATTAATAAACAAAGTCATTTCCATCATTTCTTAATTCACTGAACATGTAATGCGCTCTCAATTCACTGTTCCTTGGTCACATTTTCAAAGATCGTTTAAACACAAAATGCTAAAATATAGGGTGTTTAGAAGTTAATGACTGGCAATGAGTTTAGCTTTAGAGCAAAACTGGACACCAAACACGTGTTGGCTGATCATTAGGGGTAACTGTAAACAAATTTGTTTTTCTCCAAATGATTCATTAACCCTTTACTGCCATGGTGTTTTGTGGGCTTTACCTTTGACACGTTATACATCTTTCACTTTTTAGCACTTGGAGTTCCGAAAACAGATGAAGGCCGACACGATCACTACTGACTGGAAGCCTCCAGAGGTATGATCTACACACAGTTATGAGAGCAGAACGCAATTCTTCAGAGATGTGTTCAGAGTAACATTTCCAATCAAAACACTGTTGTTGTTGTTGATTTCCATTGGAGCTTATGCCATACCTTCTGTTCTTATATTGCCACTAATTATTAGGTTTTAGAGAAGTTTTTCTCAGGAGGAATGTGTGGCTACGACCGAGAGGGCAGCCCTGTGTGGTACGACGTTATCGGGCCGGTGGATCCCAAAGGTCTCCTTCTCTCTGCCTCTAAGCAGGACTTCATGAAGACAAAAGTACGAGATTGTGAGATGCTGCAGAAGGAATGCAGCTTACAGAGCGAAAGGGTAATGGGTGAACGATATTGTGCAATTTAAACAGGCAGTTTATAACTTTTTTTTTTTTGCAATGAAAACATTAACAAAACAAAGGGAATCTGGAGCTATGTTCTGGGCTGGAAAAATGTCAACAGAAATCTGAAAGGAAAAAGGCAGATCTATTGCAAGATATTATTGCGAACCTTAGTTATTTTTAACATAGCTTTAAAAAGATATGATTATTACGGGTCTATAAACACATTTAAACTTCAGGTTTAAGTAATAATTAAAATAAAAAAAATTTAAATAATTTTCTTTGGTATCATTAAAAAAAATAATACAAAGCATGGTTTATATTACAATCTAAGCATGGACTAGTTGACTTAGCTAGAAAAATCTAGAACAGAAGTTTATCAGTCCGTACAGGATTTCGCAGAGTTTTTTGTGATTATTGCGGCCAAAAATGCTTGATTTTGTCACAGTTTTTTTTCTTTTTTTTCTCAAAATTTGCATTTTTCATGCTTTTTTTGAGGAAAACTACTTGAATTGGCGTAATTGCAATTGCTTGAAATTGTTTTGCACAGTCTTTCGCAGTGATGTTTGTTGGTTTACCTGTACTCATGTTCGACGCACGTGAACCGACGAGAGCTTTGACCGAATGCCCGTTGCGATGATGTTACATAACGCGTCTTGGCCCAAATCTGCGGAAAATATGCGGTCATTTTGAAAACTTGCACGTGCCTCCAAATATTGCACAGTTCTTAATTTTGAGTTAATTTCTGCAGTCGCAAAAACTCGACATCCTGTAGGTACTGATTTATATGCATTGATTTGTTTGGTGGAAAGAAACAGCTCCCAGAACTTAATTACTGCTTCCCCCTCCCTTCCACCTCCATCTCTGTGTCTGTCTCTCTCTTTTTATTTATATCAGTTGGGTAAAAATGTGGAGTCCATCACTATGATCTATGATTGTGAAGGTTTGGGCCTGAAGCACCTATGGAAGCCTGCTATAGAAACATATGGAGAGGTAGGATCTCATTTAGTTTTCTGTGTATGGTGTGTACACCCATGCTTTATCACTGTCCGCAGTTCACTCCTCAAATGTGTAAATATTTATATGCCTTGACCCCTTGTTCAACATGGCTTATTAAAAAAAAAGGCTTTTAGGAAACAGATGTCTCTTGAGTAATCAGCAGGCTTTTTTCTTTTGTAGGTTTTGACCATGTTTGAAGACAACTATCCTGAAGGACTCAAGAGATTATTAATTATAAAAGGTAGGTTGCGAAGTAGTATACAAATGAATATTGTCAGCATGTATGAGTACTTATAATCATTTATACGGCACTGTTGAATCGTCAAATCTGATTGGTAAAAAAGTTGTTGAATATTTTCTATAACAGCAGCTCTGAGAGTAGTGCCAACTGCAAGGCAAAACACTATAATAATTGTTTGTGTTGACAAATTGAGGTATAAGTTGAAGAGAACACTTTGGGATGTGCTGTTATAAGGAAGTAACTTCGTGGAGCAGTGGTGGCTCAGTGGTTAAAGGCTCTGGGTTACTTGTCAGAAGGTCAGGAGTTCAAGCCCCAGCACTGCCAAGCTACCATTGTTGGGCCCTTGAGCAAGGCCCTTAACCCTCAACTGCTCAGATGTATAAATGAGATAAATGTAAGTCGCTCTGGATAAGGCGTCTGCCAAAATGCCGTAAATGTAATCATGACTGTAACAGGCCTCACGCCACTCTGGTTTTGATTGTTTTTCTATAACTGAACGACCCCTAGTGTTTTATTCCTTACTTAAAGATTTGCTAGCTAACTTAATGTTGGTTTTTTTTGCAGCACCAAAACTGTTTCCTGTGGCGTATAATCTGGTGAAGCACTTTCTGAGTGAAGACACTCGCCACAAGATCATGGTTCTGGGGTGTAAGATAATCTCACTTATTAGACTTCCTCAAAATCTTAGACCTTCTCAAAATCTTCACTTTCCTGTTGCATTCATAGACTTGACTAAGAATCACCCAAATGTACTCATAACACACTGACACAGTTAATGTTTGTGATGCAAATTTTGTCCTTTTTTGTTTACCCAGCCAACTGGCAGGAGGTGCTGAAGAAACTCATTGACCCTGAGGAGCTCCCAGCCATCTATGGGGGAAAACTGACGGATCCTGATGGTGACCCGCGCTGCAGGACCAGGGTGAGTAAAAGTCAAAAGTCACACAGAGTCACAGCTCTACATAGGTGGCATATGCTTGATAGTAAGCTAGTGCATAGTATTGTCAGACTGCTAAATAGTTCAAGCTACTCAAAATGGAAACGGTGTTATGGAGGTTTCAACTGCACTTTCATTTTCTATATTATACCAATATTAAACCCAGTACTGACCAAGCCACTGGTACAGGTAATGACGTAGTGTCATTGTGAAACGGTAATGGCGTTGGAAGGAAACCGTGATCAAGAGTTGTGGTTAGGTGGTATCAAATCAGTCAACTTCTCTCATTTCCTTTATAAACTAATTGTGGGCCAGTGATGTGCAGTGATATTTTCACAAAATTTTGCAAAATAATATATGATTAGAGTTTGTGGCTGTTTATTGTAGCACATACAATTTATATCAGCTAATTCCTTGTATCTGTGATAGCAAGACATTTAGCATGTTTCATATTTATTTACTTTTGTTGTGCATAATGACATCAGCTCTCTGAATCACATTCAGTAGCTAACTCAGAATCATTTCTTCTTATTTATTATGGATTAAACAATGATGAACAGTCAGTTCTGTGTAGTTCGTAGTTGTGTGAAATAGCTTGTTTATACTGTAGTAGACCACAGGAAGCAATTTGGTGGTGCAACAAAACCTTGACAAGACATAAATAGTGGCCAAAAGTATGTGGACACCTGACCATCACAGTCATAGGTGCTTTTTGAACATCCCATTCCAGATTTGCTGTTATAATAACATCCAGTTTTCTGCAAAAGCTTTCCACTAGATTTTGGAGCGTGGCTGTGGTGATTTGTGTTCATTCAGATACAAGAGCATTAGTAAGGTCAGGAACTGATGTTGTGTGAGGAGCCCTGGGGTGCATTCGGTGTTCCAGTTCATCCCAAAGGTGTTCAGTGGGGTTGAGGTCAGGGCTCCATGCAGGTCATTCAAGTTCTTCCACTCCAACCTTGGCAAACCATGTCTTCATGGAGCTCGCTGTGTGCACAGGAGCATTGTCATGCTGGAACAGGTTTGGGCCTCTTAGCGCCAGTGAAGGGAAATTGTAAAGTTATAGCATATAAAGACATTCTATACAATTGTGTGTTTCCAACTTTGTAGCAACAATTTGGGGAAGGCCCACATATGGTTATGATGGTCAGGTGTCCATAAACTTTTGGCCATATAGTGTACATTCACCTAAACAGGTTGGGAACAGGCTTTTAAGTTTTTGCCTAAAGTCAGGAAAATATCACATTGACCTGGTGTCTGAGCTAAGGACTTTGATAGGTGTACAGTTAGTGGAAAATGGGTTGGAAAATACCACAGCACCATCATATCTTGATTGTCACATGCAGGTCAGCGCAGGTTTATGTCTGAAAAATATCATGAAAAAAAGCAACTGGGCAAAAAAAGTGGAAACTGTTTGTCTTGTGTTAATTTGCATGACCTGGGTCATGTCAGATCAGTGTCACACATGCTTATAGTATAAATCAAATCAGTGGATCGGGTCAGAAAATAAGTCAAATCCAATCCTGTAGCAATCCAGTGTCTGGGGTCAATATCAGCTCAAATACTGATATAAGTATCTGATAATCACAGGTTAAAAAAAAAAAAAAAAAAGACCTCCAACTGTCCTCTATTCAGATAATACAATATTTTCTGCTTACCCAGTGCAAGAAAATTCTGCAGTGTCAAGCCTTTACTGTAACGTTAGTCATCACTGGCTTTAGCTTTATTCTGTAGGCTTGGGAACTCAATGTCAGAGAGCAGAATTGTTCGGAAAGTGAAAATGTATACATTCTCTGAAATGGCATGACAGCAATGGCAATGACATAAGCAGCTGTCATCTCCTTTCATTGGAGTTTGCCAGATTTTAAGTCTGAATCATTGGAGTACAATTAAATTATTGCATAAGGTTTTATATCTTCAGACATAAACATTTATATAAAGACATAGTGCTATTAAAGGCACTGTAATGGTGTATGGAGCAGAGATGAAATTGTTTTATTGCACATTTTGGCTCGCGTTACATTGATTCAGCATTTTGCCAGTTATCAGTTTATCAGTTTATAAATTTTATCAGGGAGAGTGAAAGCTGGAGCATATGCGGTGTACCTGTCGCTCCCCTGCACTCTGTGACACCTCTGTGTACTATCAGACTGGTGTTAGAAGATGAAAACGTAGTTCATGAGTATGATTTTAAAATCTCTCAGAAATCCTGTCAGTTAGCCTCTATTAGCTAGCTGGCCAGTATGAACGTAATTATAAACATTTGACTTAAAAATATGACTTGAAAATCTCTCAGAAATCCTGTAAGTTTAGCTCATGTTAGTTAGCTGCGAAGATGATGAACATGACATGAACTTGGAAATCCTGTCAGTTTACCTCATGTTAGCTAGCTGACTAGCTTTTTCCAGTGAAGATTATGAACATTTTATGAATATGACTTATGAATCCCCTGGGAAATCCTGTCAGGTTAGCTCATGCTATTTAGCTGCCTGGTATATCAGTGACGGTTATGAACATTTGTAAATATAACTTTAAAACCCTTTTAGAAATCCTGTCAGGATCACTCACATTAGCTAGCTGGCTAACGTTTGCAGTGAAGATTATGAACATTGATGAATCTGCTTCTCAAAAAGTTGCAAAAAAATAAAGCTTATGTTAGCTTGCTGGCTAACAGAATTTATATATAGTGTATATATAGTGACTTCTTGCCTTCTACTTGAAGGCCTCCATATATGGACTCAAAGACACATTATTATTCAGCTTTTGTGAATTAAATCACCCATGTTGTCTTTGTGCTTGGTGCTGACTCAGCAAGATCTCACAATTGCTGATGCATTCATAGGTATGTGCCAAAGCAAATATGAAAAATTGCATAGATTACAGATATGAGCAGGGTTAATTTGAGCACTTATTATGGTTTCACTTGTATGAAGTTCAGTTAAATCATTCTTGATTAGTATAATCCCTACAAATTAGTTGTGAGATCTTGTCGTCCGTGTTTAGTGAGTTTCCAGACTGTGTGATTTTTAAAGCTTTTCTGCTGTAGGCAAGTAGTGCAGCTTATTAGACATCCCGCATCTCCCTTAGGAAAGATACCATGCCTATACTGGGCCGGTTATTATCTGATCTGTCCTGACATGTTGTCTGCCCATAGATGCATAGGTAAAGGTGCTGCCCTCTGCAGGACTGGAGGAGTGGTCCTTATGAAGCCCAACTGGATTCCGGTTTATTGTTATTATTATTTTTTGGAATTACACATTTACATGGGCCTGCGATCTCTCAGATGTGATCCAGTTTTTTTTTTTTTTTTAACTTTATGTTCTTCTTTTTTTCTTTCTTTCATTTTTTTTTTTCTTCTAGAAATACAGCTGTTTTTTTTCATTGGTGTCCCACATAGAATAGGATAGTATGGCTCTAAATAGACCCTGTTTTGTGTAGCTGTTGTTGTTTATACAAAATCCAAAATGTTTCTTTGGCTGCCAGCAGTTAATTCATGACTGACACATGATAAGAACATGCTATGGTTTGTCTTTGTGACTAAAGACGGCTGGGCCTTGTAGATAACATGTTGAAACTTTATATTGACGAAGTAAAAAATATCTGTGTGCATAGGTTTTGTGGATTTTGTGTATTTGCTTTTCCTAGAATTGAAAAATGAATTGAAGAATTTATTTTGGTCAAATCATCAGACTAGTCAGTGTGTATTGTATTTCTCATGTTAAAAACTCACTAACCAACCAGGAGGAGCTGTTTTAGGCATCTGTAAATGTATATACAGTATCTCACAAAAGTGAGTACACCCCTCACATTTTTGTAAATATTTGATTATATCTTTTCATGT
>JANDJT010000124.1:4621987-4647076 GCA_024331685.1 Stegophilus panzeri
GAACTATGAGTTTCACTTTGTAGTGTATTTTTGTAGGTTTGATAGGTTTTGAAAGTAACTTGAAAGTAAAGTAATTACAACCCCAATTCCGAAAAAAGTTGGGACAGTATGGAAAATGCAAAAAGAAAAGAAAAAATTTTATTCACCCTGTACTATATTGAAAACACATTATTAACACATTATTCGATGTTTTACTTTGTGAATTTAATTTATTTTTGAAAATATACAATCATTTCAAATCTGATGACTCCAACACACTCCAAAAATGTTGGGACAGTCGACTGTTTACCACTGTGTAACATTACCTTTTCTTTTAATAGCACTTGTTAAGTGTTTGGGCGCTGAAGACACCAGTTGGTTAAGTTTAGCAAGTGGAATTTTTCTGAAATGTTCTTGTCTCTTCCAAACATCCAACCCTATTAAAATGTAAATATATTTAAACACATTAATATAAAGTCAAAGGTCAGCAAAAGAATAACAGTAAAGGATTTACTTGAAACATCTCAGAGTAAAATACCTCCACACTGGTGGTACTGTGAGACACTAGGAAACATGAGAGGACAACATCATAAAAAAAAACTTTTATCACCATATTTCTTTACCTTTTATAGCTGAATTACTAGCCAAAGTTTAAATTGTAAAAGTGTAATGCATATGTTTAAATTTAGCAGGTATCTATATTCTGCTGCTTAAAAACAGAATCTCCTTTAAAATATATTTTTATTAAATGTCTATGTATTTGTGCTCATACTTCTGTAAACATCATATTAACCACACCAGCCAGTTTTAACACTAACCATCCTGTCATCTGTGTAAGTTTCATCCTTCTATTCTTCATGTCATCCTATTATTAAATTAATGTCTTGCCTGAGCGGAGCCATGACTAGTTTGTCTCTTCACAGATTAAGCAGGGTGGCCTGGTGCCCCAGTCCTACTACGCACGGGATTTTATTAAGATGGAGTACGACCAGTGTGTGTCTATCAGCCGCGGCTCCTCCCATCAGCTCGAGTACGAGGTCCTCGCTCCAGGTTGTGTGCTTAGGTAACATGCAGCACTTTCTATGATCTAGGAAAAATTATTATTCCCTGATGAAATGTGCTATAATGTCTCATTTTTGAAGTCATATCAGAGAAAGCAGTGTTTCCATGTTGTTTTAATAAACAACCAAATGTTTACTGTATTCTAGCAGTTTCCCTAACCCAATCATTTTGAAAGATCTGAACAGTTGAAAATTGTAAAAAGACCACACAATATTGTTGTATACAGTATTAGTGAGTCTGTGCCCAGAATCCTGAGCTTGGCTAAACATGACTGGAACCTGATGTGGTGTTATGCTTCTGCCTTTGTAGCCCATCTGCCCCAAGTTTGTGTGTTCTGAGATGCTTTTCTGATCATCACAGTTGTAAAGAGTGCTTATTTCTTATCATGTCCTGTTTCTGCATGATTGCGCTGCTGTCACATGATTGGCTGATTGGAAATGAATAAGCAGCAGTACAGTTGTTCCTATTAAAATGTGGTTGTCAAGTCATTTGTTTTGTTTTTTTATATCCCCCCTCTCTGCTCTGTCTCTGTCCTCAGGTGGCAGTTCTGCTGTGATGGTGGGGATGTAGGTTTTGGGGTCTTTATGAAGAAGAAACGGGGGGAATGGATGAAGGCAGGCCAGATGCAGGAGGTCTTGGCCAGTCAGCGCTACAACGCACACCTCGTACCTGAGGACGGATCTCTCACCTGCACTGAGCCTGGAGTGTGTAAGTGCACAATAAGAGAGGATAACAAAGGCTTTTTCACTGTGCAATATTATGTTCATTTTTACCTCAGGCTAACTTTGTAGAAATAAGTGGATATTGAAACTTCCCACATTTGTGCTCGGAAGATGTAGATTGTTACTATATTACAGTTTTAACCTTTATTTAAAATCACGTTATAGCAGTGGGTCCAGTCTGGGATTGTCAGCAGTAACAAGACACGTGCAATTTTATATACTGATTATTTCTCGCTCATCTTTCACCTTTATAGTAGCAAGTGGAAAGGGTATGTTGAAATGAGGGATGCTGGGGTTTTGTGATTTTTTTTTTTTGGCATTGAACCATCATAAACAACCACACTTTTTTTTTATTATTTAATACAGTTGTAAAGTAATCTGAGACATGAGCTTAACACACAAATAATAATAAGTGCTAGTAAACAAGAATGAGAGAACTGTGCTATCAACACCAGGGAGAAGTGACACAAAGAAATGTGTTTTGTCCCTATTGTATACATTCATAGAAAGGATGAAAACTCCAGTATAAGTGTGAAGTCCAGTTTTGGAGTCAGTTGTTTAATTAATATTACAATTAATTCTGTACTTTATAACAATGTTAACAATGATAACAATTTTAAAAAATCTTCAGATATAAATACTTACTTTTGTAATGACATTTGTGTCTTGTTAATTTTTTTCTTTCATTTTAGGCTGCTCAGATTTATAGCTGTGTTTCTGCAGAATGTTTTTTTTTTTTTTAAGGTTAAGGGAAAAAACGAATGTTTAGCAAATGATACAATCAATCTAGAATTTAAACAGTTCATTCTGGTGCTAATGTAATGGAATTAAACGTATATTTATCAATTTTAATATATTTTCTTTCCAGACGTGCTACGATTTGACAACACCTACAGCATCTTCCAGTCCAAAAAAGTCAGCTTCTCTGTGGAAGTCCTCTTGCTCAGCAACGACAGCCAATCACAGCCTCAGACGAGCAGGACGCCGGGACGGGATGTCCCGAATGGTCAGTAAGGTGTGATTCTCTACCTGCCTGTTTAGAGACTGTCCGGCAGAGCAACCAGTACTTGAAATGGCCTGTCTCATGCACAGTATTTTCCAGAAAAAAAAGGTTTGGGAACTGTAATTATTCGTTCTGTAAAAATGTTGCTCATGGGAAGAGAATGATGCGGTCTTTGCTGAAGACTTGACGTCAATTCAATGGAACCTAGTTTAAGGGAATAGCTGCACAACACATAGTATTAATACATAGTATTAAGTTTGCTTCAACATTTACCTTTTCCAACAGAATCTAGATCATGTCAGTTTGGTGTTTGGTGTCTAAATGCTTTGCTTTGGTACTTTACCAAGAGCCAGTTAACTTAAGACTTACACAAATATATGTAAGGAAACGCAAGCACTTAGTGTTATTACTTATGGATGATACAGTATTGTGAAAAAGCTAATTTCCTTATAATACTGCACAAATTGTACCTGAGACTACCAGTATTTTTTTTTTTTTTTTAAAGCAAAGAGTTATCACACCAAATATTGACTTAGTTTATTACTGTGTATTGCACATTATAGTATTTTTTTAATGTAGTAATGTTTAATTTCATTATTTTTAAAGGCATATTTGCTTTAGAGCATTTCTTTGCAGACTTTTGCACAGTACTTTATAGGTAGCTATCTATTTTGATAGAGATGATAATCATATACTTCCATTGTATTTTTGTTAATAATAAATAATAATCGTATATAGCCAGTTAAAAAAAAAAAAAAAATCATTCATCTTCAGTAAGTGCTTTACCCACAAAAGAGTGGTACCTATTCCTTTTTTTTTATCTAGAAACCATGGATGATGCAAACTTTTGCACTCAGCTGTCGTTTAAGAAAAATTAATTTATTGCATGTTTAATTAATTAATGAATGTTCTTTGTATATGGCTGTTCTAATTTGTAATTAAATTATTTGTAGAAGTGATGTTTTGTTTGATATCAGGTGTCAGTTATTGTCATTACCTGCATATAATGAGAATGCTTATTTTTAAACGAGTTTTTGTTAATAGACTAACTGGATGAAGTGCTTGAGTAATGGGACCAGTAAACTTAGATCAGTGCCTTTTCGTCTGTTTCATTGTTGTTCACTCATAAACTGCCTTACTTATGTTTGAGTAATTAGCTGATTAAAGTGATAGATCAGTTATGGCAATGTGAGTCTCTGTGTTTCCCTTTTGTATCACAAAAAAGGTTATAGTCACAATATGAAGTAGCTGAGCTGACTGACTGTTTGGATGGGAATTTGTAAAAGGATGACTAGACGTAGGCCCGTAATTATGGATGATGATGATGAGGAGAAGAAGAAGAGGAAGAACAGTGATCCCAAAAATATTTTGTGCCAACTTGCTTGTGAAAATACATAATTTGTATATACATATAACAATGATTTACTTAAAATATATAGATAATAATAAGAAGAATAAGAATAAGAAGGAGGAGAAGATGTTGATAAGATAAAAACAGATATGATAGAATAAAATAAAATAAGTTTTAAAACGATGACAAACACTTTAGTGATCCTAAAGGAATATTTTTGCACCAACTTTCTCAAAACAATACAAATAACAATGAGTAGATAGATAGATAGATAGATAGATAGATAGATAGCAGATTACATACATTTAAAAGGCAACTTAAAGTACTTTATAGTGTGGCGCAGGGATGACGTCATTTGTACCGGAACCCGGAAGTTAGCGCCACACTGGATGACGTCATTTGTATGACGTCATTTGTACCGGAACCCGGAAGTTAGCATCATACTTCGACAAAAACCCAATAGCATTTTCCCATAGGCTTTTGAGTTATCGAATAAAATAAAGGTCTGTGACCAACAAAAGTTTACAATACTAACATGTTTGTCCATTAAGATAATTTTCCCAAACGAACACAACTTTTATGAAGTTTCAAGCCTAAATACAATCGCCAGAAATAAAAAGCTAACCTACTGCTATAAACGAACTACACCACGGTTGCTCGACTTCAACGTCACCATCACCAAGCTTTTGCATTATAAGGAGTCTTTACTGATCACATACACATTAGAGCACAGTGAAATTATTTTCTTCGCATACCCCAGCCTGTCAGGAAGCTGGGGTCAGAGCGCAGGGTCAGCCATGATACAGCGCCCCTGTAGCAGAGAGAGTTAAAGGCCTTGCTCAAGGGCCCAGCAGTGGCAGCTTGGCAGTGCTGGGGTTTGAACCCCCGATCTTTCGATCAGTAACCCAGAGCCTTAACCACAAGAGCCACCACTGTTTTTTTTGGTTTTTTTTGTCTCCGACGTCTGTATTCCCATTTAACACCTTGTTAGCAACCGCCTTTTTCAATACACGTAAAAACTTTGAAAAAATCACGAGTGGGGTTTTACTGGTGTATTTTATGTCGTAGAATAAAACTTGAAAATATTGTGAGCTTGTGTTCACCACAGACCTTATTTCAGGCTTTTAACCAAAATCTCATTCAAAAAACCCCATCGACTTCGGGACGATGGAACTGGAAGGGCTAAAAGCTTCTTCTTCTTTTTGTTTTAATGGCGGTTGGCAAACCAACTTAAGGCGCATTACCGCCACCTACTGGACTGGAGTGTGGACAGCAGCTTGGCAGGGGAAAAATAAAATAAACAAACAAATTAATAATAATAATAATAATAATAATAATAATAATAATAATAATACATAAATAAACGAAAAAAATAAATAAATAACTATATACTCATACTAAATTACTATAGTCTCTCACTTATCCAGGTATTTTTTAGATACTTTATTAGGGGACGGTGCATTTTCCCAAATGTTTTTCCCAGCAGGTTCTTTAGTGTCATGTTTTGCTTTCCAATTTGCATCTCTAGCTCAGTTCTTTCGTTCTCATATCTTTTTCAGTCTAACAGAATGCGTTTTACCGTCTCTTATATATTACAGCGGGTGCAGAGTCCAGGAAGGACTAAAATGCTACCTCGTCTCCGGGTTTTGGCGCTACGAAATGACGTCATCCCTGCGCCACTCTATAGTGTAACCCAAAGCACAAGAAATGAATGAGCAGCTGGCGCCCTCTGGCGAATATTCACTCCAGCTACATGAAGATCTTCGTTATATAGAGTTCGCCGTTGCCAAACACAAGAGGGAGTTAATATTATGATAAAAGAGAACATTCAGGCAAATACATACATCATGTTGTGTTAAATAGAGGAATGAAAACACCCAAACATGTAGTAAATGCATTATGTAAAAAAAAATGTAAACATGTAAGGTATTTTAAAATGACCTGCAAACTGAACCATATAATCTAAATTAAATATAATCTTCAAGTCTACCTTAAAAGCAGAGCAACCATCCAGTCCACCTTAAAAAAAACAAACTGAAGAGAGGCTCGTCCTGTTCTACGAGGTGACGTGGAAAAACGCTGATTGGTGTTATGCTAATTACGGGGCGGGGAGTGGCGAAATGAGTAGGTGACGTCAAGCGTGAGCTCCCAGAGAGAGCGCATAACAAACATGGCGACAGGATGGTACGGAGGAAAGGGGATTACTCTGAGTTTTATTCTTTTGCTGTGGCCCGGAGTGTGCGAGAGCGAGAGCGAGAGCAGTATCTTTGGCATGCGCTTGGAGAGAAGCGACAAGCCCGCGGCGACCACCGACGACGGCATCGTCCAGGTGACGGAGAACAGCATAATCCTGCTCAGGTTGTACGGGCTGCATATCAGCAATGACACCTGGTCGCAGGTGAAGTTCGTGGAGGTCGGGGACGACAGCGATGACTCTCAGAGCAGTGAGAGGTTTAACAGGACTTGCGCTGATTTCACCAAAGACATCATTATTGAAAGCGGCGTGAACGTGAACAGTCAGGGGACCTCGGGGGTCTTGAAGATGAAGACCAAGCTGTTGAGGAAAAGTGAGGTGCAGAAGGATTACGCGCTGTGCATCAGGAACGACCACGACTCCAGGTGGTACCTGCTGGGAGAGAATGATGGTAGGATCCGTGTGGTGGAGGAGAAGAAGTCACTGCTTCCTCTGTGGCTTCAGGTGATCGTGATCTGCTGCCTTCTGGTGCTGTCTGGCATGTTCAGCGGTCTCAACCTGGGTCTGATGGCTCTGGATCCCATGGAGCTGCGCATCGTCCAGAGCTGTGGCACAGACAAGGAGAAGAAGTATGCACGGAAGATCGAGCCCATCCGAAGGGAAGGTAACTACCTGTTGTGCTCGCTCCTTCTTGGGAACGTGTTGGTCAACACGACTCTCACCATCCTTCTGGACGATCTCATAGGTTCAGGCATCGGAGCTGTAATCGCTTCCACGGTCGGCATTGTCATATTCGGTGAGATTGTTCCTCAAGCGCTGTGTTCTCGCCATGGCCTGGCGGTCGGTGCCAACACCATCCTGGTCACCAAATTCTTCATGCTGGTCACCTTCCCGCTGTCCTATCCCATCAGCAAACTCCTGGACTTCTGTTTAGGTCAGGAGATCGGCACCGTGTACAACCGGGAGAAGTTTTTAGGGATGTTGAAGGTCACTGAGCCGTATAACGACCTGGTCAAAGAGGAGCTGAATATGATCCAGGGTGCGCTGGAGCTCAGGACCAAAACGGTTGAAGATGTCATGACGCCGCTTTCAAACTGTTTCATGATTCACAGCGATGCCGTGTTGGACTTCAACACCATGTTGGAGATCATGGAGAGCGGGTACACGCGCATCCCTGTGTACGAGGAAGAGCGCACTAATATCGTGGACGTCCTGTTTGTGAAGGACTTGGCCTTTGTGGATCCAGACGACTGCACAACTCTGAAGACTATCACCAAGTTTTATAACCACCCCGTCCACTTTGTGTTCCACGACACCAAGTTGGATTCCATGCTGGAGGAATTTAAGAAAGGTGTGTTCGCATTGCCGGGGTTGCGTGAGCTCGTTTTGTGCTTTGTTTAGACTCTGTCATGCTTTTTCAGGGTATGCTTGGGGAAAATCACAGGTAGGTGACATTTTATATTCCCCTTTTCCCCTCATAGCACTCTTCTCTAAGTGCCTGTCACAAACCCTAAAAAATATTCAATAGTACCTTCCAGGAGTATGACTTTTTTTCTGCAAAAGTTTGCAATGAACTAGAAGCCTTCAGATGTCAAAACAATTTTTACCGTTCTTGTTTATCGCTTATTCAAAAAGGGCGATTGGTAGAGCGGGTTGTCCACTAATTGCAGGGTTGGTGGTTTGATTCCTGGCCCACATGACTCCACATGCCGAAGTGTCCTTGGGAAAGGAACTGAACCCCAAGTTGCTCCCAATGGCAGGCTAGTCATTGGTGTGTGTGTGTGTGTGTGTGAATGAGACCATTAACCATTTAAGTGCAGACCATTTACCATCTCCATGCTCTCCCAACCTACTGTCTCACTTAATAGTTACTATAAGTATTATTACCCTCACCTCTCTCTAATTATAATCCATGTTCCACAACATCTCCCAAACTCTGTATGTCATATAATGCTATAAATAATCTCTTTTCCTTTTGTTTTGTTTTTTTTCTTCTTGCCCAGTCATGTGTGGCTCAGTAAAGAAGGACATCGCTTACATTGAACCAAGGCCTCAGGTTTACAGTCTGTAACCCTTGCCCTTGTACATAACACATACACTTACATTATTAGGTACACCTGCTTGTTCATGCAGTCATCCAATCAGCCAATTATATGGACTGCTGAATATTGGAAAAACATTGCCGGGTCTCTTTTCCAGTTTGGGTGAGCCTGTACCCCCTGTAGCCTCAGATTCCTGTTCTTGAGTGATGTGAATGGAACCCGATACGGTGTTCACATTTTACGTTTATGACACGTTTGTAAAGAGTGGTTATTCGAGCTACCATAGCCTTCCTGTCAGCTCAAACCATGTAAGTATGGTCTCCTCTGACCTCTCTCATCGACAGCGGGGTTTCTGTACACAAAACCGCTTCTCACTGAGTGTTTGTTCTTTTGTTTTCGCACCATTCAGTGTAAACTCTAGAGACTGTTACGTGTGAAAATCTCAGGAGATCGGCCGTTCTGAAATACTCAAACCAGACCACCTGATACCAACAACTATGCCACGAAGTCACAGAGATCACACTTTTCCCCCATGAATATTAACTGAAGCTCTTGACCACGTGTTCCTATTAAAACGGCCAGTGAGTGTATGTTACGTGTTACGTGATATTTTTGCAGTATATCCCAGTATACTGTAAAGAGCCCTGTGAGCTCATTCACTCTGTTCTGTTTTATAGTCTTGGATGAAATATCATATGTTTCAGGCCTAGGGTCAATATTCACCTTCATGCTTCAGTGAATGTTCTCACCTGGTTTCCCTGGAGACCTGGACATCCCTGGAACTGCACTCGAGATTAAAAGTCGTTGCATGTTATGTTGCTCATGTCACTGAATAATATACATATATATGAATGAATGAGATGTGGCCGTCGTTAGAACAGTCTTTACTAAGTGGATTAACTACCATGTACGACGGCCACTATTCTTTCTGAATCGGAAACATGTAGGAATGTGGAACCAACTAGACAACTAGCTCTCCCTACGCATACGTTGTTGCACTATATTAGCTATTATGTTTCTTTCTAATCAATTAAACTGAAGCATGGCACCAAGTAGGTTATTGGCGTAAATGTAAAGAACTCTTTTCTACATCAAATGTAAAGGTAGATCAAGGTCTGAAACACCAGAGACAAGAGCTGATACAGCAATGGAGAAGGTTAAAAAAAAAAAGTTTTTATTTTGATGGTTGGAGTGTATGTGTAGAACACTTTGCAACATGTTTTGGTAATCCACACATTCTCGGACATGGGGTGGTCTGAGATTTTTTGGACCCTTAAAATAAGTTCTGTGACCAAAAAAAAACATGGGGACCCCTGGTTTAATTAGTATAGGAGTAGAGTTAATGCAAAGGTATTATTTAAACAGCCTTGTGTTCTTCCATCTAAAACTGCTGCTTTTCATATGTCCGAGGTCTGGACCTGGATTTTCGATTTCTATAAAGCTGTTTTGAGACAGTGTGTGTTGGTAAAGATGATATATAAATAATATTGAAGTGTTTAACATGTTATCCCCGTGCTTCGGGGGTTTCCTCCTGGTACTCCGGTTTCCTCCCCCAGTCGTGCGTTGTAGGCTGATTGGCATGTCTAAATTGTCCGGTGTGTGTGTGTGATTGTGCTCTGCGATGGGTTGGCATCCTGTCCGGGGTGTCCCTCGCCTTGTGCCCCGAGTTCCCTGGGATAGGCTCCAGGCTTCCCGCAACCCTGTATAGGAAAAGTGGTACAGAAAATGGATGGATGGGTGGATGGATGGATGAAGTGTTTACACCATTCTGAGTCAAACAAAGCTCCATCTGAGTCTTGGTGGAAACGTTTAAAACAATTTTCAGCACTTGTATCGTTGTCAGCTCCTGTAACAGCTCTTATGCTTGAACTGGATTCTGCCTGACTTGTAAGTCTCTTTGGATAAAAGTAATTGGCAAACGAATAAATGTAATGTAATCTAGATATTACTGAAAAGACAGTCACGCTACTGACATAAGTAGAGCGAAACGAGGCAGAAATGCTGCAGGAGCTTTGCAGGGGCTGAGCTGAATGTTCTTGTTGTTATGCTCCTAGGCGACAGTACACTTACTCGTGTCAGGTCCTTCTGACTCTTATTGGACAGGAACGGTTGTTTTGGGAAGCCTTTTTAGACTGAAACTCGCTGTCCTAGGAAAACTTTGACTGTTAGAACAGTTTTAATAATTACCCCAAGTCTGTTGGTGTAATTGCAACCTTTGTGTCATGGCATCATTAGCTTGTGTGTTTTTGGTTTTATAGGACAGCATGTCCATTTGGCTCAAATTGCTGCATTGACAGTTTTCTCATTCTCTGTGTCTCGCTCTGCTTCTCTTATGCAAGAGCTCGCCTTTTCCTGCTTGGCCATTGGCCAAGTAATGTGCAGTGACAAGCGAAATTGAAGCATTCGAAAGCGTTGTTGCCAAACACTTCTTCTAGCAGCCATCATGTGACCGATGCCTTTATCCGTTGTTTGGTTGACGAAAGGGCTGCACCTTTACTTTTAATCACCTTTCCCAGGGATCCGACTGATCTCGTCTTAAGTAGTGCATGAGGAAGTGACCTTCCACCATGGAACGAATTCAGAAAGCATCGTGGTGCTGTTTCCGGGTCAGTTATAGTGTCTTTAGCGTGTGCTGATTAAGATCTCGGTGTGGTGAGGGAGAAATCTGAATCTAGATCAGATCAAACTTTATGGGTTATTACTCGTTTCTTGCAGGCGCTATACTTGCAGATCTAAGATTGTATAGTGCATATAATCGTTTGGTGTGCTTTAAACTTCGCCTTGTTTCACCTGACAATGTTTTGTCCAGAGCCTGGAATGCGCCAGTCACCATCCCGTCCCAATCATAACAAGTGTAATAGAGCACGTGTTCGTTTTATTCTGTCGTCAAGTCTAATGACAAGATAAGAGCGATCCTTTAACCTTTTCTAAGCGTGTGTGTGTGTGGTGTCTCTTGGCAAGGTGTGTCTTAGAGTTCAACAGGAAAAACATTCTTGAAATACAGTGTTTACAATACCAGAGTTTCCTGTCTGCACCTTATCAACTTACTATTACAAACCGATTCATTTACATTACACATTTATTCATTTAGCAGACGCTTTTATCCAAAGCGACTTACAAATGAGAAAATACAAGCAAAATTCATTAGTACATTTTTGAGCTTTCTCTAATTTTCTCCTCAACTCATCCCACAGTCCATTTATCATCTGAGCAGACAGAGTTGAATCTTAATTTTATCATAACTGCCTCAAAGTTGGCCAACATCCATGATCCAGTAAAAACATTTGTTGTTTCAACTCTGCTAAGTGGATTCCTTTTGCTCCATGTTTAGGCCCGTCATGTCATAAGCCTCTCAGTTTGTAATAGGATCAGTCTGTCTGTCTCTCTCTCTCTCTCTCTCTCTCTCTCTCTCTCTCTCTCTCTCTCTCTCTCTCTCTGTCTGTCTTTGTGTGTGTGTGTGTGTGTGTGGGCTTGAGTGTCTGTCTGATAGCAGTGTTTTCTCAATCACGTGCTTACTTTTTCTGCTTTCCTGTGCTTGCTGAGCATTGAGCGTGAGCTTGATCGTGTACAAACTATGTAAGAGGAGAGATAAACAGAGATGGAAAAAATTGGAAAGATTGACAGCTGTGTAACAAATAAGTGCTGGAAAAATGTGGACATGACCTCTGCCTGTCCTCTCAACTCTTTTGCTGATAGATCTCGAATCGCATCCACACACACGGAGAGACCGCGTCATTTGTCAGCATGCTGTCAGGAGACACGCATGTGATTTGTGGCGTGCTGCTAATCCTTGATCTGTGTCAAATGCATACATAAGGGTTGGATGAACCAATGTACACAAACAAAAATAGCACAATGATTGTGTTAATATCTCCAGGAATTGAAGAATATGTTTCATGAAAAAATTCAGGTTTCTCTATGATTAGCAGTTTATTTATATAAGAATTTAAGCAATAGTTTAATGCAATAATAGAACAGAAAAATACATTATTTTGTCTGTCTAGCATTTATCTAGCAGATACAGCATGATACAGTAACAAATCCATAATCCAACACTTTGTCCTTGCTTCTAAAATTGGTGGAGCTTGAAATAATGCAGCTCATTGATTGGTTAAACTCTGTCATTGCAGAATTATCCCATAGAGGCAGTATTGTAGAATTACTAGTTCATTTACTTATTTATTAGGTTCTTCTTTATTTATTTCCCACAGTAATAGTTTCTTGTTGTTGATATGTACCTCACATTTCCATTTCTTGCCCAAACTGTGATCAGTGTAAAATCCTACATAGGGTATAACATTAAAGCAGTTCTTGATCATACCTCGTGCCTTGTAATGCCTTGTATTTTAGTTATGTTTTAATATCATCTGACAAAGTTCACACTTAAATGTACCACCCTTGGCTTTGTTTCGATCGCTCACCAGGATTACTGCAATTCAGCAAACTTTATCTCGTGCTCACTAGTTCACACTGTGACGCAGGCCTGTTTTTATTTTCTTTCAAGAACAACATCGCCTGGTCTTTTTCCAGTGTTCTGTCCAGATTCCTGTTCTTGACTGATAGGAGTGGAACCTGTTGTGGTTCTCCGCTTTTGTAACGCATCCGCCCCAAGGTTTGACATGTTGCGTGTTCTGAAATGCTTTTGAGCTCACCACGCTTGTAAAGAGTGGTTATTCGGGTTACAGTCCCCTCTGAAACTATTGGAACGGCAAGGCCATCAGGAGTTACATCATCAATAAAGATTAGTGAGCCTGTTCCAGAAGCAGCCATGGAAGCCCAAGCCATGACACTACCTCCACCATATTTCACAGATGAGCTTGCGGGTTTTGGATCATAAGCAGATCCTTTCTTTCTCCACACTTTGGCCTTTCCGTCACTTTGGTAGAGGTTCATCTCGGTTCCAGAACTTTTGTAGCTCATCTCTGTATTTCTTTGAGAATTCCATTGTGGTTTTTCCGATGCTTACTGCTGATGAGAGGTTTGCATCTAGTGGTATGGTCTCTGTATTTCTGTTCTCGGAGTCATCTCCGAACAGTGGTTTGTGGTACCTTTACCCCTACCCTGTGGAGGTTGTTGGTGATGTCACTGACTGTTGTTTTGGGGTTTTTTCTTCATAGCTCTCACAATGTTTCTGTCATCAGCTGCTGCGGTTTTCCTTGGCCGACCCATTCGGTATCTGTTGCTCAGTACACCAGTGGTTTCATTCTTATTCAGGACATTCCAAATTGTTGTATCCGCTATGCCCAATGTTTCTGCAATGCCTCTGAATGATTTTTCACTCTTTTTCTCAGCTTCAAAATGGTTTGCTTTTCTCTCATAAACAGCTCTCTGATCTTCACGTTGGTTTTTCCTTTTTAACAGCAAATGCAGTCTTCACAGGTGAAACTGAAGGCTAAAACCAAGAGTAGTTGTTCAGAGCTATGTATTGTTTAAACAGTCAATCTAACCGGACACACCTGGGTAACAAGAAACACCTGTCAGTCACCTGTCCAAATATTTATGCTCACCTACAAATGGGGTGGACAGATTACAAAATGTGCTACGTTCTATCTGGTTTAACATGTCTACATATAAATACCTGGAAATAAAAGCAGAAATTCTAAACTTTCTTCTCATATTCATCTTTTGAGCTCAAACCAAAATGTCTTCAGTCTACAGAAAAAAACAAAACAAAACCTGAATTGGCCTTGCTGTTCCAATAATTTCGGAGAGGAATCTAAGTTGAGATCCTGTCAGCTTGAGCTAGTCTGGCCATTCTTTTCTGTCCTCTCTCAACAGCAAGGTATTTCCACTCACAGATCTGCCACTCACTGGATGTTTTTGATTTTTCGCACCGTTCTGTGTAAAGTCTACAGAAGTGAGTATTCTTCCACACACGAGTCATGGTATTGCACAAATCGCTATTGCACATTGCCTTGTGGTCACTGTAAGTCTCAAATTGTTAATGCACCTTTTTACCGAATACATTGCTTGCACATGAATGGCAAAAAAAAAGCTGTAGTATCTGTAAAAAGTATGTGTATAAAGTGTACACACATGCTCGATGTAAGTTATTGCACATAACTCTGGTCTACAGCTATAGTACCATACAAGTTTCATTATGGCGTATTGTTGAGTGTGTTGTTCATAAAGATGGACAGTGATTCATTAATGCATTCATGCTGCTATTATGAATGGGTGTTCACAAGTCCTCAAAAAAGGATCTTACTCGTTCGATAAGTGGTCCTGGTCACGGTGGATCCGAAGCCTAGATCGAGAACCCTAGGCGGTTGAGGCAGGAGTCTATTCCAGGTCACCATCCACACACGCATTCACACCTTATCGGCGTGTCTTTGGGAGGAAGGACGACACCGGAGAACCCGGTGGAAACCCAGACAGACATGGGGAGATCATGAGAAACTCAACACACAGAGTAACCTGAGCTCACAGGGAGCTGTGAGGCGGCCCATAACGTACATTATATTTGTTAAAATTTCTCTGCACGGATAGTCACATGACTTGTTAAGACATTCCTGTTCTGTAAAAAAAAAAAACAACAAAAAAAAAACAGCATATTTAGATGGTTTTATATTACGTTGAATTACGGAGGTTTTTTGTACGGTCGAAATGCAGCTGCGTGTTTTCCGATATTAAATTATAATACGTGACCTTTCAATGGAACATCATTTAAAGATCACTGGAAAGTAATATGAGTAACCTGGTGAGTTTCTCGAACTTTTTTTATTTTATTTTATTTATTTATTTTTTTTAAACCATTCTGTTTGGATTGGAATCTTTTCGATTTTTCATTTCTCCATCCTGCGTTCTGATTTTTGTAGCATGACCATGTGCTGCTTTCCAAACAGTCCGATTTTTCATTCGTTATGAAAATCACTAGGCTTAGTCTGTTTCCATAACATTCATTTTTCATCAGAAATGTTTGGTCCTTTTGACTTTTTTTTTTCTTTTCTTTTTTTCTTTTTTTTTTCCCTCCTATGCGTCAGCTTATGATTATGCGAATCGTGACTCATCTTAAAAAATTGATTGTTTTTCCCCCGCACATTGTTTAAATGGATACAAAAGTGTGTGTTGTGCCTTTTAAGAAATTGCTTCTTTCATTTACTGACTCTAAAATGCAGTCATTTATTACACCTCAGCTAACAGGATCAGCCAGTTTACCATTTGACCTTTTCACTGCTTTTTAGCGAGTGTGAACAGGCTTTTACAAAACATTAACTATATTTTAACAGTGCAGTTTTGTGCTGCATGTTTATTTTGTTTGTTGATCTGCTTCAGTGAGATAACCCATCTAATCCTGATAAAAAACCAACTGTCTGCGTACGTGCCAAAGTGCTGAAGAGGATGTCTTGATTCCTCTTCTCTCTTATACAGCTTATACATGTAGAAGACACGTTCTGTACACTTCATAAAGGCAGCCTGCCATTGAAAATATTCATTTATATGATGTTTGAGCTTTCTGTTGTTTTTTTTGTGTGTGTGTATGTATGTGTGAGAAATTAGATTTTAGTATGTGATGTAATTCGGAAGGAAGCACTGAACATGCAGTGATTTAGTGTGATTGGGTTTCTCCTGCTATATAAAGACTTTTCGGATTCATTATGAACATTGGACTTATCGAGCACTGGTGCAGGGGAAGTGTGCAAGCTCTGTTGCAGGGGAAGTGTGTAAAAGAGTTTTTATTCACTTCCCCTGTCCTAGAGCATGCTCAATTTTCCGTTCTACGGCGTGCACACTCTTCCAAACTACGACATGCGCACTCTTCTAGTCTTTAGCATGCACACTTTCCCTGGGAAAGAGCGTGCATGCTTTTCCTGCACTGGAGCATGCACACTACTTCTGGACCGGGGTATTCAAACTTCAGATTACCAGAGCATGCACACTTCTCCTTGTACCAGAGCATGCACACTTCTCCTGTAACGGCATTGGCTTCTTCTACCCTGGAGTATGCACTCTTCTCTCCTTCAAAGCATTTGCACTTCTCATTCCAGTACATGAGAAGTGTGCATGCTGTCATACAGGAAAAAGTCTACATACTCTTGTACAGGTCAAGTTTGCATGCTGGTACCAGTTCTGAAGATGTGGCCATGCTTCAGTGCGGGGAAAGTGTGCATGGAAAGCGTGCATGCTTCAGTGCGAGGAAATGTGTGCGGGGAAAGCGTGCATGCTTCAGTGCGGGGAAAGTGTGCGGGGAAAGCGTGCATGCTTCAGTGCGGGGAAAGCATGCATGCTTCAGTGCGGGGAAAGTGTGCATGCTCTGGTAGAAGGGAAATATGCATTCTCTAGTACAAGGGAAGCTGTCCTGCTCTGCTGCGGGGAAGGATGTAGATAGAAAGGCCAGCATTGCCCCAAAGGGTTCACTGAGTCAGTGAGTACTTGCTTGAAACTTGTGTGTGCGCACGTGTATGCTACCCATGTCCTCACATCAGTTGTTCCTAACCGGCTGACTCATCCGATTTTACAAAAGAGTGAGTGTGTGTAGATGAAGTAATGGCTTTGGAATGAGTTATACAGTGGCTGATAATCAGCATGAGCCCACAGCAATGCAGTCATGACGTTACTTCATCTTTTGTAACGTGGCATTAAGTAGGCCTATTGCTACAACTCCAGTGTAAGCCCTCTTCACCGCAGACACTATTAAGAAACGTTTTAGTCACCCAAAACTCAAAGCAGCTCAAATTTTATGAATTTGTAAATTGGAAACACTCCCAACCCTACCCTAGCCTGGCCCTTGTGAGGTTTTTTTTTCTATTCTCACACCCACATGTTCAAATGCTGTCCGTGTCACTAGCCGCTGATCTACCTGCCGTTATTACTGGTGAGGGGTTTGTGTTATTTCTTTGCCGGTAGACGCTACATAGAGATGTTTACTTACACATTTACATTTATTCATTTAGCTTTTATCCAAAACGACTTACAAATGAGGGAAAAAAATACAGAGCTCAGGCAGTTTTATAGAGCCACCGTGTTTGCGTGCCTGACCAAACTTCATGGCTGAAAGTCTTCGGCTTTTCTTTAGCACAGGTTGTGGTGTCTCTCTCACAGCTTTGATTTCACTCTGCATGTGTTTAAATGTTAATCAGAGGAGCTCTGAAAACAAGTTAAATGTTAAAAGCACGTTGAAGCTCTCTAACCAGCGCCACTTTGATAAACACTGCTTTGCACACACTAATCTTCTTTTGTTAGGCTAATACACTTGACCGATGCTTCAGGCTCCGTGACGTCCCAGTTTGAACTGAATGAATGAATTTCAATTCGGGTATGATTTTGAAAAGATTGGTCTGAACAATAAATAAAGATTACAGCTCAGTTTCTTAATTTTTTGTTGTTTTTTTGTTGTTCGGTGCTGAGCTTTGGTCGACGTTAAACTCCTGTTTACTCAACACTTGATGCTGAAGTATATTTCTGGTATACTTCTGTGCACCACATTCAGGAAAACAAAATAAACTTGGAAAACTGAAAGCCTTTAGCCAACTGGTAAACCTTCAACCACTGCCAGCCCTCTGACTACACTGGCTAAATAAAGGTTTAAAAAAAAAAAATAGATAGACCAGCACAAAGATGTGTTTATACAGAGTGGGATGAACAAGCTCTGGGCCCTGAATGAGCTAACGTCACTGTCCTTGACTCACATCTATGGACAACCCCCAACTTTTTTTTTTTTTTTGTAAAATATGCTAATAACTGAGCATTTCTTTTGTTTAAAGTCAGCAGTGATCAAGAAATTCACTTCCACACTCAGTTGGTGGTTCTGGAACTTTCCTAACTCTTCTAATCAGCGATGTTTACTACAGCAAATTCCAGGAGTTCCCTGTCTTTAGAGAAGTACCTAATCTGCAACAGGAACTAAAAAAGTTCAGCAAGCCTGGTAACACAGGTAAAGGTTCCTGTGTTGTTCATGACACGAATAACATTTGCCTGTGATCTGTTCAGTACTAACGCAGATCCTCCAATATGACTGCAAGATGTCGGTTTAAAATTTCCGTGACTAAGAAACCTAGAATAGCCAAAATGTTGAATCATCACAGTAAACATTATCCTGCAAGCTTGTAAAAGCATGAGCCAATCATTACAAAAGTGCAGTGAAGGATGATAACCGGTTCGGTCACCTGAATCACTTTAAGTTTTTATGTACGCTACCGGTCAAATGTTTGTGGACACTCGACTGAAACGTTTCTCATGGTCTTAAAAAGCTTTTGATCTGAAGGTGTGTGATTAAATGTTTGAAATCGGAGTTGTAGACAAAAATACAATCGTGCGGACATATTCATTTCTTTCATTAGAAAAGAACATTTTATATGTTTTAAACGGATGATTTGGAGTGAAATATTCCGAAAAGCAGACGATAAGAGTCCAGCGTCGGTGTGAACCCCTTTAATACGGTTTAAAAAGCATCTCGGGGAAATTCCTCAAGAAATCCGGTGAGAAAATGCTGAGAATACATTTCTGGAAATTCTAGACAAAAAGCGTGTCTACTTTGAAGATGCTAAAATATGAAATTATTTTTGATTTATTTTGGATTTTTTATCACAACATAATTCTCATAATTCTATTTCTGTTACTCCAGAGTTTGGATGACTTTATTTTTATTCTAAAATGTGGTCGTTCAGTAATTGCTGGGTTGGCAGTTCAATCCCCGACCCCTCCAGATGCCGAAGTGTCCTTGGGCAAGGCACTGAACCCTAAGTGGCTCCTGATGGCAGACCAGCACCCTGTGTGTGTGTGTGTGTGTGTGTGTGTGTGTGTGTGTGTGTGTGTGTGTGTGAGAGAGAGAATGGGTGAACGAGAAATAGTGTAAAGCGCTTTGTAGAAGGTTAAAGTGAACGTTTAAACGTCAGTCATAAAATGCGCCATTGAAATAATTCTCCACATTCAGGCTACATCTGCATTCCCTGTCTGTTTGGTAACCACTGACATGCGCGCGCACACACACACACACACACACACACACACACACACAGATCCACATATTTTTTATGTGGGTTTTGGGATATTACATAAAAAAAAAAAACCCACTGGTTGGGAACACCAGATGCGACTAAAAACTCAGGCGCTCAATTGAAATTCAATTAAAATAAACTACGATGGAAACACATTTATCAAATAAATTCCTCCATGCGCATCAAGAGTCATGTGAATTTGCCTCAACAAATCATGTGATTGGATAATTGGCTGATTGTGATTGGATATTCAGCGCATGTGGCCAGCTTATACAGCGCAGTGGCGATGCTTTTTTCTGTCGGAACTGTGACTCAGTGGGTCGGCATAACTGGACTAACCAGCGGTCCAGTCTCGCTGCACAGCATCTCAAATGTTGTTCTTGTCATTCAGAGTCTGTCATCAATATGATTTGTTATATTTACCTCCCAGGACTGTCTCGCACGATTCCCTTCCCAAATATCAGGCACAAATGACTTGCGATTCAGAATGCGCAGACGAAATGCTATCACAAACCTCATGTTATGTTGCGATGTGAGGTGGATGCCTGATATTTGCCAGACTTCAGCAAAAACAACATTTCAGATGCTGTGCAGCAAGTATAATATTTACGAATATCAAGTATATTTTTTGTCTCATTTTGTTTAATTGGGTTCTCTTCATCTATGTTTAGGACTTGATGAGGATTTTGAGAATCTGATGAGGTTTTAGGTCATTTATGCAGATTTACAGTAAATTCTAAAGGGTTCACAAACTTTCAAGCACCACTGTATTCTTTGTTTGTTTGTCCTAATTTGTATCTCACTGCTCTCTTGTGCATGCATGTAAAAATCTCTTACTTTACATGAATGTTTTTTTTCACTTTACACTGTGGTCATTTCTGCCAAGCTTACTAGAAAAAAAAATGAATAATGCACCTTTTGTTTGTATATGGATTCATATCTGTTTAGAACTGTTAATTTCTGCTGCTTTCCTTCCTTCCTTCTCTTGCGTATTAGTTATGTGAGTGCCTGTCCCAGAGATGGACATGGCCAGTGGGATTTTTATGTTGAGTGTCAGTTTATTCCACTGTTTATTAGTAGTACTGCAGTAATGGGTGCCATCGTTGGTAGCCATGTTGGTTCTCTTGGTTATCTCCTATGAGCTCTGACATTTTCATTCCAGTTCATCAGGAAATATAGTCTATAGTCCATCATCCCAATCTTTTTTACTGTCCTAACCTGCTTGATATTTCTCAGTATGAACTCTTTAGACACTTATGGATATGCTAATCCTCAGCAGTAGTAAATAAGTATGCAATTTTGACACTGGCAAACCAGCCTTGACTAGTCTTGTGAAGAATCTGTTTTTTTTTTGTTTTTTTTTTGTGAGCTCAGTCGACACAGATGTGGCTGAAGCCTGATCCTGTGTAAACTCTCTTCCTCTCCGATGGTGTGTTTGGAGCGTCTGAGGTCGCTGTGTGTATATCATGTTACACCAGGACTCATTTATTCCTAATAAGCTGAATGCATGCATATTCAGTTTGATTTAGCATTTCTGGGGGCTGCTTTGTCAGGTGTTCACGGTTTATTAAAGTGATCAAAGCAGCCTGAATAATGACTTTAATAACATGATATAATGAGCGTGTGAAAAGATAGAAAAACAGGAAATTTGAGATGCTTGTTCATAATTGTTACCAGCAGACCACACGCTGCTTTAATACCTGCTATTGTAGCCTACTGCAGCAACGTCAGTACTCTCTGTACTTCTGTAATGGTGTCTTGATGGGTTTCGACTGGGAGGGTTGCAGAATACTGAATATTTAAGCAGATATAAATATCCTTGTGTCCAGCTTGCTGGGTTAATGGCTACTTTCCATACAGTGCGTCTTATGTTTAAACTTGGTGTAGTGATAAACAATAAAAGATCATTTTACAAATTTCCTGTTTATATTTTTTATTTAAAAAAAAAAACCAAACTGTCATATGTAAGTATACTATTATAGGTATCAACCAATCAATTCATTTAAAAACAGTTGATTAGATAGTAAACTATTAGCTAATTAATCATAGCACTTTTTTGTGTCATGATACTTTTAGCAAATGCATGATCCACCATTTTCCACTGCCAAGTCAGCAGTACTGTGTCCAAGTACCTGTGCTGAATTCGGTTCCTCTTCTAGGGATATATAATCATATATGATTGAAGCATCCATCTAACAGCTTTTCTACCAGGCATTATGACCGCTTCTTACAGTTTTATTATGATACAATATAAAGTTTCTGATTCATTTTTATTTCTTTCCCACAATAATATTTTCTTGTTGCTGATATTTAGCTTGATCTAGCAATTCGTATCTGTGACCGAAAGAAAATCTGCCATCTTCTCATGTTAGGCCAAATCCCAAACTATATATTTACTATTTACTAATTATACTTCTAATGACATCATTGTCTTGTAGAACTTCTGTAGTACACTTTATGATTAGGTAACAGAAAATGAGCACTCTTACGTGGATTGTTGTTGTTGATTTTATTTTTATTTATTAATTTTTTTGTATTTTAACATAATCCTTTTTCTGTTATCTCAATATCGGCACCTTTGGCTTCAAAGTGCCCACCACACATCACTAGATAAGTAGACAAACGTGTCTGTTGCCGTTGGTCGGCGTCTGTGTGTGCAGTGTGACCAGGCTTTTATTTTAGTCTTCAGTTTACGTTTTCAGGCCCGTAAATTGTCTTCAGTTGAAGTAGAGCTGCTTAGCCCTGTGTCTTTATTTTAAAAGGCGACCCATGAAGGGCATGTAGTTTCAGCTGAGGCAGTGCGGTTGTTTGTGGGGAATAGGAAGGCTTGCGATTGAAATTCATCTCACAGACAGTAGAGGGCTATGAACATTACAATCCCATACTTTAAGTTTAATCAGCATACACACCTGGAACTTTCACCAGACTCTGAGTAGGCTGAATAAGTTTCTTAATTTGCTCAATTTGTGTGATTGTTTTTTTTTTTAATTATTATTTCCCCAGGTAAGTCCCACTTGGCCATCGTCCAGAAGGTGAATAATGAAGGAGAAGGTGATCCGTTTTACGAGGTGCTGGGATTAGTGACTTTGGAGGACGTTATTGAAGAGATCATCAAATCAGAGATTCTGGATGAGTCTGACCTTTACAGTAAGTAACCATATTGAGAGGAAAATGAAATCTGTTATATTATGCACACAGACACACAATCTGTTCTACTTGTATGATGACTTGCAACACTTTCGACACACCCTTTTTTCTGATTAGTCATGATGAACATGCCTTCGCATTTGCATTTTCCTGATGTTTCCTCCATGTATATAAGGAAATTTGTGGTAATCGCTTACAGAAGTGTTTCTTTGTATGTCATTCTAGCTGACAATCGGAACAGAAAAAAGGTGGCGCCCAATAAAAACAAGCGAGACTTCTCTGCCTTCAAGCACGAGAGTGAATCTCAAGTTAAAATCTCTCCTCAGCTGCTATTGGCTGCCCACCGATTCCTTGCCACAGGTAACCACTTAACATACATCTAATAATTGCAGGCAAACAAATGGACAAAAATGGCAGAGGGTTGTATTTTTTATTTTTTTTTTTATTTTTTCTTCCCTTATTTCTAATTTGAGTAATGGTGTGGGGAAATGGTATAGCATAACGTGGACAATAATATTGCTTAGATTCAACTACAAATTGCATTGTGTTCCAGTATATTTTTAAAAAACACAAACACAGCGGGTTTGTGATAACAGTTAAAGATCAGTATCTATTTGATCAAGATGTTTCTTTTTTTTTTTTTGGTATTACAGCAACACCATAATTTATTCGCTCATTTGCATGTTGTAAGTTTCTGCAGTGTCACTATTGCAAAGGCTAAAATTACAGACCTAATACCTGACCTCAAGCACAAATAAACACCCTGAGCTTGTTATTACGGCCACGGCTACTCAGAAAATAGTTTCCAGGAGGCGCCTGAACTCAGCAGCGCTGTGGTATTTGTGGTCATCCCTTATGAGATCCTCCCATGCAGCGACATCCTGCTGAGGTTCAGATGGTTAGTGGGTTGCTGGTGGTAACAATCCCCCTATTAGGTGGAGTCATGGTGCTGAGAAAAGTGGACGAGCGCAGGCAGGTGGGAGTCAGCGTGGGCAAGAGACTGTTTCTGTGGTCAGGAGGTGGGTGAGGAGTATGAGGTCACCATCCTGATTTTAGTGAGGAGCAGGTATAAAAAAAAAAAATTAATTAAAAAAAGATTCATAATATAAATGAATAAACAGCACATGACATTAAGCGTGTGTGTGTGTCTAGAGAGAGATGTATATAAAATCTGTGGGGAAGCTGGTTAAGATTCTGTGCTACCAGAAGTGAGGGGGGGAAATCCCTGCTGTGCACTTGAGGAAAAACGCTTTACTGTAGCTACACTACTGAATTGAAATGGGTTCTGTTATAATGGATTTCAGCTAAGGTTAATTGACTTTTTTCCCTAACGCACTTTCTTTGTCTCTTCCACCATGTCTTTCCAGAAGTCAATTTATTCAGCCAATCTCAGATCTCCGAGAAGGTCCTGTTGAGGATCTTAAGGCACCCCGATGTTATTGAGGAGATCAAATTCAACGAGAATGACAAACGCTCACCTCATCATTATGTCTACCAGCGTGGCAAAGCCGTCGACTACTTCATCCTCATACTGCAGGTATTTTGACCCTTGTTTACTAAATTATTCAATCCTCAGTGGGGACTCTGAACAGGTCTGAGCTTCTGGCAGAGACTGTATTAAAGGTGAGGTTAACGGTTTCTGAGTTCTCAGTGGTTAAGCCATTGGACTAGTGATCGGAAGGTCTTGAGTTCAAATCCCAGCATTGCAAAGCTGCCGCTGCTCGGCCCTTATGCAAAGCCCTTAACCCTCAACTGCTCGGTTGTATAAATGAGATTAATGTAAGTCGGTCTGGATAAGGGCGTCTGCCAAATGCCGTAAATGTAAATATTCTCCTCATGTTGCAGCAGCTGTGAGTGAAATCTGCCCCGAGGCAAAAATCCGGTTTCTGTGGCACTAGCGGCATTTTAGATCGGCGGGAAAAAGTGTGGTGTGGATTTCCAACATCCAAACAATCGGAACAATGAGGGGTGTCTACTTTCGTGCCAGCTTAGTTACCATTCCCACTCTGTTGTTTAGTTCTAGCCCACTAAGCTTGTGTGCATGTGTTCCATGGACATGAACGCCAAATAGAGCAACTGTATCTGTTTTAGTTTCAAAACAAGTAGCTACCTGCCAAGTTCACTGACTGTATCTTTTTGTTGAAGCACATTGATTTGGCTGGACCACCTTTTATAAGCTTGTTCAAAAATAATTTGAATTCCTGATCTGATGCCTGCAGTAGTTTATAGGAAGCTCTGATGGGATTAGAATCAGACAAATGTTAGTTATTTAGTCGTCAGTTATGAAGCGTTACAGTTGGTAGCTCACGCTGTCAGACTTCACATCAGGGACATGAAGAGCTTTCAGAACCTGTTAGGAGTGTATACAGGGCCGTAAACAGTAGGATTCAGTAAGCAGATAGATGGGTTAATGTTACACTTTGGCTCAGCAGTCAGAAGGAAACACACTGACATCTCTCTTAATCGGCAGATGGAGCTAGCAGATGGACCACGGGAGCTTCAAATTCTTTGCTGCAATAATTGAGACCTATAACGATTTTTCACTCCTTTACTTAGTTTAAGATGTAAGGAATGATTTAATTCAATTCAATTCAATTCAATTTTATTTGTATAGCGCTTTTTACAATAGACATTGTCTCAAAGCAGCTTTAC
>JANDJT010000124.1:4679603-4690632 GCA_024331685.1 Stegophilus panzeri
TTGAATTTGGGGAAACCACTTGAAGCATTTGTTGTGTTGAACTATTTCAGTTGCTTTTGTTTGATTTGTTCATTGCACACAGTTGAAAGTCTGTACATTTTGACAATAAACCTGATTTGAAATGGGGGTTGAATAATTTTGATTGCAACTGTATTTAACAGTTTTTAGAGATTAACTGTCCTGGGCTCTATTCTTTACGTGCTTCCTGACAGGGGTGTCCTGCAGACCAGGTACGAGATGTTCTGTCTCGGGTGCCAATGGCACATAAATTTGCTAAATACTGGATCTGCCAGGTGCGCTTGATGGAACAAGAAGGAGATCTTGACGTGCTGTCCACGTTTGAGGAGGCTGTTCGTGTAGTCCGAGAGGTATCCATTTTCTTTTATTCCCATGTGCTCTTTCATAATCATGCATTCTTTCTCCCACACACACACACCTTTCCTTTATTAATTATTGCGCAATATTATCTACCTTTCTGTTTTAACATAAGCCCAAAGGAATGTCAGCAACTGAACAACTTTCACCCTGTTACTAAAGATATGGCGGTGTTTGTTCTTTTTTTATTTTATTTATTTATTTATTTATTTTAAGGAAATACTCAATGCAGCTCATTTTTTTTATTTTAATAGCTAGTATTATTAGAGATTTTGCATCATATAGAATTGTCAGAGAAGTAAAATAATGTAGTGACCGCTGAAAACCTTTTTGTTAAGTTAGAGGCTTTAAATACTTATGTTACTATAACAAATCTTGATTTGATTCTATAACCTTACACTTCTTACATTTTTTACCGATCAAATCTAAACAAAAGTTCCTTATCTAGCTAATTAATACTAACTTTTATGGCCTTTTTAAATTTAAAAAAAAAATTTTTTATACAGCCTGTTGATGAACTCCGCTCTGTGGTTTTTGAGATCCTTAAGAAGAAAGAAGCAAAAGGTAAAACAAGAAATGGTCTCTTCCTTTTCTAGATTGTTCTTTTCCAATTTATACATGTTAGAATACCACAAAGTAATCAGTGTGTTAAACTAGGTGTTTTTAATACACCAATATAGAGAGGTTAATCATCTTGCCAACATTTTTAGGTTCATGTTCAGACAGAGAGAATGATGTACGCAGCGATGAATATGGGGAACACAGTTTCAACACGTGCACTCCTAAACCTGTCGGCGCACTGATCCGTGGAGAGAAAAGAGACTCGTCTGTAATAAAATACAAGATCACGGCTACTCCTGGGTATATTATCATTCTCCATTGACATGGGCGTAACTTTGCTTTGAAACATGCTGTGGAAAGGACTTCTGAAAATGAAATGCTGTATTTTACATCATCTGCTTTGGTTCGGTTTCTGCCACGAGCTATTATATAAATAAGGAGTGAAACATTTGGGGGTATGCTGTTTTCCCATCACAGCACGCCCTGAAGTGTTTTATTCTGCGAATACCACAAACTTTCCAATTTGTACCCTTTTTTTTTTTTTTTTTTTTTATTAATTGGCTAAATTAATCAGCACCGTCTTGCCATTCAGAATCGAGCATTCAATAGCACTGTTGTAAGATTTCTTAACAAAGTACACTTTCAAACAGTTGTGTCCAGCATAAGTTACGCCTATTTTTATGTATAACAATACCTAGTGTGTGATCAGGCATGCAAAACTACCAGGAAATAAGAGGTGCTTAAATGTATCCCTTTTGTCTAGTGGGAAAAGGAGCCAGCAGAGGCCAGGGCGTGTTAATGGCCACGAAATCCGTTTCTTCACACCAGTACGCCGTTCCGTACGTATTGAGAAAAAGGCCTCCCATTACCCATCAGTCCTGCAGGAGCACGACCACTGTGTGACCTCTCTTCATGAACTCTTGGCTGAGAGCGAAGGCCAAAGTAAGATCACACGTACAGCAGACACACCAACCTCTCCACTCTACGTGTACCGAGAGAATGAAGCCCTGAAGGAGCATGTGCAGGTTCAACTGGTTTATGATGAGGTTGATGCATCATGATACCCTGAAGGAGCATGTGCGGATGTGCAGACAGTTTATGATGATGATGAAAATAAGATGCCGTGATTAACTAAGGGAAACTCTTCTTCCGTTTTTTTTTTTTTTTTTAATTAACCATGCACGTCATCAGTTTCACTGTGTTGTAAAAGTGAAACACTGTGTTGTAAAACTCATAAATATTTGCTCAGACTGGTAGTGTGCCAAGCAGTGTTGATGAAGTCATTCCTAATAATCTTTCATAAGAGACTACGTGATGACATGGACTTAAATTGTAGCAAAGAGAAAAGGAGTCAGCTTCTTTCTTTTTTTTTTTGCAAGTTCCTGAGTATAGCTCAGACATTCTTACCCATTTCGTTTCTATTCATTGACACAGATTAGTCTTTTTTCTGGTTTTTATTTTAATATTAAAATGAATTTTAAGCAACAGTAACATGGCGATATTACTCCAGTGACTGTATACATTGTATATGGCAGTACTTATCAGAACTTTAAAAGATCATAAAATGATTTATCAGAACATAAAAGACCACACACACCACCCAGAGATAACAGTAACCGGTCTCACACACCCATATGAGACAAACTTGAAGCAACATTAGTCACTTGTTAATTCCTAATGGCTTGAGTCTGTCCTGAAGATAAAACAGAGAACAGGATGTTAGATTTTTGTGTAGGTGGCTCTGGTAGGCTCCATTTGGTTTACCTTTTAGTGATGTATATTTATAATGTACACTTCCAGAATAAAATAAAAAATTTTTTTGTGGTAATCAGACTGGATTGATTCATTATATAAGTATATCTTTTTATTTTATAATCTTAATATTTATTTTGCTTATTTGAACTGTTCATGCATTCATGCCGTTGATCTGTATTATCAGCAGGAATTGAGATTCATCAGACCAGGCTACATTTTCCCAATCTTCAATTGGCCACTTTCATTGTCTCTGTTCCCATGTAGGTTCAGATTTCTGTTCTTGGCTGACTGGAGTGGAACCTGGTATGGTATTTTGCTGTTGGATTCTGCCTCAATGTTTGACATGTTGTGCATCCTGAGATGCTTTTCTGCTCACCATGGTTGTAAAGAGTTACAAGAATTACTATAGTGTTCCTGTCAGCTTGAACCAATCTGATTATTCTGCTCTGACCTATCACATCAACCAGGTGTTTCTGCACACATAACTGCCACTCACTTGATGTTTTTTTGCACCATTTTTGTAAACTCTAGAGACAGTTGTTGATGAAAATCCCAGGTGATCAGCAGTTTCTGAAATGCTAAAACCAGCCTGCAAATTGCACTACTGCTACATGATTATCAGATTGAAGAATTGCAAGAATAAACCAGTGTGCAATTGTTCCTATCAATGGCCAGTGTAAACATTCCAATCACTTTGCTACAACATTCACATGAAATGTGGGAGTATGTGATATGACAGGATTTCTGTGGAGTTTATGGGTCAAATTGTGGTCAAGGACCAAATTGTAACAGCTAGACCATTGGGTCAGAGCATCTCCAGCAGCAGGGCTTGTGGGGTGTTCCTGGTATGCAGTGGTTAGTACCTACCAAAAGTGGTCTAAGGAAGGACAACCGGTGAACCGCAGACAGGGTCATGGGTTCCCAAGGCTCACTGATGCACGTGGTGAGTGAAGGCTAGTCCGTCTGGTCCAAACCCACAGAAGAGCTACTGTAGCACAAATTGCTGAAAAAGTTCATGCTGGCTATGATAGAAATGTGTCAGAACACACAGTGCATCACAGCTTGCTGCGTAGCCACAGACCGGTCAGACTGCCCATGCTGAACCTTGTCCACCACTGAAAGCACCTACAATTTGCATGTGAGCATCAAAACTGGACCATGTAGTAATGGAAGAAGGAGGCCTGGTCTCATGAATCACGTTTTCTTTTTGTTAGGAATTGAGAATCTTCGGGTTACGATTTTTAAGAAGGGGAACAGTGAAAGTACACAAAAAGACGCTGCCCTTGCCCTGCCACACACTTCCCACACCAAGGTCTTGGGAGAGTTCTCTCATTTATTCAAAGAAAGGCAGAGTATATATCATGCTTGACACACAACAGAGACAATGGGTTAACTATTGATTGGCTAGGTAGAAGGGTGTATTTGCTTAAAACAGAAAGCATATAAATGTAAGACAGGAACAACTCCATATATGGTTTTCAGGAAGTCATAGAAATACGAGCAAATGTTATTTGGGAAGGTATGTAAAATGGTGAGGGACTTTATCTGTCTGTGCCTGGTTGGGAAAACTTATTACTTTTACATCATGTGGATGGCCGGGTGCGTGCGCGTCGTTTTCCTGGGGAACAGATGGCACCAGGATGCACTATGGGAAGAAGGCAAGCCGGCGGAGGCAGTATGATACTCTGGGCAATGTTCTGCTGGGAAATTTTGGGTCCTGGCATTCATGTGGATGTTACTTTGTCACGTACCACCTACCCAAACATTGTTTCAGACCAAGTACACTCCTTCATGGCAACGTATTTCCTAATCACAGTGGCCTCTTTCAGCAGGATAATGCCCCCTGCTACACTACAAAAATGTTCAGGAATGGTTGACAAAAATGACAAAGAGTTCAAGGTGTTGACATGGCCTCCAAATTGCCCAGATCTCAATCCAATCGAGCATCTGTGGGATGTGCTGGACAAACAAGTCCGATCCATGGAGGTCCCACCTCACAACTTACAGGGCTTCTGCTGCTAAACGTCTTGGTGCCAGATACCACAGCACACCTTCAGAGGTCTTGTAGAGTCCATGCCTCGATGGATCAGAACTGTTTTGGTGGCACAAGTGGAACCTAACAATATTAGGCAGAATATTAGGTTTTAATTGGCACCACGTCCAGGGTGTCCCTCGCCTTGTGCTTCATACCCACAAGGTACCACACAGGTTCCCCATGACCGTGTAAGGATAAGCGGTACAGAAAATGGATGGATATTAGGTTGTAATGTAATGGTTGTTCGGGGTATATATTTAGGGTGTCCCAAAAGTCTGCATACATAAGGGAAATTAACACTTTTTAGCAAATTGTCTTGCAAACGTTTTCATACTCGTTATTTATATATATATATATATATATACATACAATAATTATTATTATTATTATTATTTTTATTTTATTTTATTTTATTATTATTATTTTTTTAAAGATAGCCTTTAAGAACGCCTTTGACAAAAGAAGAATGTATTGAAATCAGTCTCATGGCTGGATCGCTGTCGTAAGGTTGTGATGGAGTTTAACAGGAAACATGGCGAACACATCACACGCGACACGGCTGCCGAACTTATTAACGAATTCAAAAAGACCGGAAGTGTCGCGGACGGACCGGGACGTGGACGTCCACGAACGTCCACCGACGAACGCGCAACCGACGTGCTGCTGGTGTACACAGTCCCCTACAGTATGGAGACTTTTGGGACTCTCTGTATTTTTCTCAGAAGCGGACTACAGAAAGTCACTCACTGATCTCTCCTCTCCACTGCCAGGCCATCCTTCTCTGGCAGGTAGCGCCAGGTTTATTAAAATCACATGCAGCACAGGTCGCCTCATCGACCATGGCAGACGGCTAAATGGAGGAAAGCACAAAAATGCAGATTCTAAAACAGAAATTGTACAGCGCACGTTTCTAATTTCCTTTTTTATAAAAAGTCCGCAGATTAGCTGGAGAGTGATCGGGCGTGAGCGAACATTTGATTTGAAATGTTCTGTATTTTCCGTCCAGCGTGTCTGACCTGCAACCTGTTGGTGAGGATGATGTTGGGGTACATGGCTCCTACGTCGAGATGGTAAATAAGAGGACACTCGATCCTGTTCGGCACTTCCTTCAATGAGATCAGCTTCTTCTTGATGTCATCACAAACCTGGCAGGAGAGGGAATAAAGAAAAAGGAGCGGTGTCGAGTTTGTCTAACGTCGATGCTGCAAACGTTTCGATTTTGTAATTCATGATTCGTAATAGACTCAGACACGTCTCATACGCCGACACCTTCAATCCGTCTGACCTCGTTAAAGTTTGTGACTTGCTCAAGCGGGATCTTCTCCTCTTCTTCGACGGCATGACGCAGAGTCCGCTCCACCCTCTGAAGCAGGAAGTCGAACGCCGCCGGATTCTGGACACAAACAGTTCGAGAGGTGTTAGACTAAACTTTAAAACGACACCATCACTACAAAGACCTGTTTAGGATTAGGAATTTGGTGTTGGAGGTACTAAAGCAGCCCCTCGGTACCATTTTGAAGCGGCACGGGATGTCACTGCGGAACACTCCGGACTCCAGAGCCTCGACGTGGCCGCCCACGTAGGTCTCCGAGTCCAGAACGTGGCCGTCGTCCGTGAGCTTATTGAACACCTGCTCCTGCTTGTTCGGGAAAACGATGTTGGCGTGGAAAGCCTGCACCATCAACAACGCCTCGCACAGAGTCCCTGAACCTTTACGCAACACCTGAGACACACAGACCGAACGTGCTGATTAAACATCATCTCTGTATACACTGTATGATAATTGTGAGTAGTAGGTACTGTATAACGTGCGCTCGTCGCGTACAAACCCGTACAAAACTACAGACCTCGTCAGGCTCCATGGGAATGATGGTGCACAGGGCGAAGATGAAGGGGTGAACATATTTCATGTAGAGATAGTAGGTAGCCACAGCATCTGACACCGAGTAGGTGGCCAAAGTCTGAAAGAAGCAAAATAAGTCCAAGTAAAAATATGCCTAGTATAAATGTTAGTCTTGATGTTCCGTTTTTATTTATCGTAGTTAGTCAAGGTTTGAGGCTTTTTTTTTTTTTTTTTCTTTTTTTTTTTTTAGGGAAATGACAATTACATTCCTAGCAGAACATTCATCATCATATACAATGCAATGCTTTTCATACAGCTGATAAATACAACACAGGAAACCGTGAAACACGTAAAACGAACAAAAGGGTTCCTATCAGTTTGTTTAATGAGCCACGATGTCAGCAGATCTGAACTCAAACACAGTCTTTGTGCCGTTTTATTTCTCGAACTGCACAAACACAGGCTTCAGGATCGACACAAATCATCATCATCATCATCATCGTCATCCTTCTCATCCTCATCATCCATCTCATCATCATCATCATCATCCTCATCATCATCATCCTCCTCCTCCTCATCATCATCATCATCATCCTTCTCATCATCATCCTTCATCATCATCATCCTCCTCATCATCATCATCCTCCTCATCATCATCATCCTCCTCCTCCTCCTCTGCCTCCTCATCATCATCCTCCTCATCATCATCCTTCTCATCATCCTCCTCCTCATCATCATCATCATCATCATCCTCCTCCTCATCATCATCATCCTCCTCCTCATCATCATCCTCCTCCTCATCATCATCATCATCCTCCTCCTCCTCCTCCTCCTCCTCATCATCCTCCTCCTCATCATCCTCCTCCTCATCCTCATCCTCATCATCATCCTCCTCCTCCTCATCCTCCTCCTCCTCATCCTCCTCCTCATCATCATCCTCCTCATCATCATCATCATCATCATCCTCCTCCTCATCATCATCATCATCATCCTCCTCATCATCCTCCTCCTCATCATCATCCTCCTCATCATCATCATCATCCTCCTCCTCATCATCATCATCATCCTCCTCATCCTCATCATCCTCCTCCTCATCATCCTCCTCCTCATCCTCATCATCATCCTCATCATCATCCTCCTCCTCCTCATCCTCCTCCTCATCATCCTCCTCCTCATCATCATCCTCCTCATCATCATCATCATCATCATCCTCCTCCTCATCATCATCCTCCTCCTCGCAAACCAGATTATGGATTCATTATTCGTTCTTCTTCAATAACTCCCTTATCCCTTGAGTCTATCCCAGCCACAAATCAGGCATGAATACATTACTGAACCGTTTCTCATGATGTTAAAAACCTTTTGATCTGAACCTTTTGTGTGTGATTAAATGTGTGAAATCGGTGTCGTAGACAAAAATATAATCGTACCGACGTATTCGTTTCTTTCATTACAAAACTAACATTTTATTTACAAAAATAACTTTTTTTTAATTTTTTTAAAAAAATTTTAAACGGACTAGGGCTGCAACTAACGATTATTTTCATAATCGATTAGTTGGCCGATTATTTTTCCGATTAATCGATTAATGGGGGGTGGGGGCGGACCTTCAGTACACTCGTCGGTGACTCTGGGTGTCTGCTAATGTTTCTGCTAGCGTGCGTATGATGTCATGCGCGGTCGCCTAGAAACGGCTTATACTTCCGGTTAGTAAAAAAAAACCCCGCTAGTGATATATCTGAGATGGTATTACTGTTCTAAAATCCACACACTAGACTGTAGAGTACACAGTGCATAGTGTAAGTGTATAGTACGTCATTTGGGACCCAGCTTTAGTATTTACTCTCCGAAGCGTGTTTTCAGTACAGAAGTAACGTAACGAGTAAAATCGATTTTATCGATTAGTTGTTGCAGCTCTAAAACAGACAGAAAAGCAGCCGATAAGAGTCCGGCGTCGGTGTGAACTCCTTTAATACTGTTTAAAAAGCATCTCAGGGGAAATTCCTCGAGAAATCGCTCGAGAAAACGCCAAGAACACATTTCTGGAAAAATTCTAGCCAAAAAGCGTGTCTACTTTGAAGATTGAATTATTACGATTTATTCTGGATTATTTTTTTATCACGACATAATTCCCATAGTTCCATTTGTGTTCCTCCAGAGTTTTGATGACTTTATTATTATTATTCTAAAATGTGGGAAATAAAAAATAAAAATAAAGAATGAGTGTGTCTAAACTTTTGATCGGTAGTGTCCATACTGGATTGGAGGTTAGCCCATTACAGGACACCCTGCACCTTTAGAGTACTCAATCCACCGGACACGTTTTTGGCGAGCCGGAGGAAACCAGAGAACCCAGAGGAACGCCAAAAAAAAAAAAAAAAAAATCCCCTTTCGTCATTATTGCTGTCAAAATCCGTTATCATTCATTTTTGTTCCGTTCCCACGACTAAACTCCTATGTACGCGACTGTAAATCTTATAAGGAAGTAATAAATGAAAGCGTGATTATAGAACGGTTCTACGGTACCTGCGGCTCCTCGGTGGCCATGCGGCACATCTCCTCCGGGTCCAACTCCACAGGGTCGTAACTCAGCTTGGCCTTCGCTGCTGCTTTCAGGTTGTGGCTTCCGACAGGCAGGTAGCTGTCTCTCTTTACCCACCTGAGACAAGTCAGAGACAGCAAGAGGTCGATTACAGTGTGAAGAAACAACAGTGAAGACAAAGGTAAAGTCGATTTCTCCAGAACATGACAAATCTCATGAAGTCAGAGGAAATAACCCACACCAGGGTGGTGTGATAACGCAACGTTTGTGTTTATTCAGCAGCACTCGTCTCTTTGGCTCCTACCTGAGGCAGTCCATGTGAATAGACTGGCTGGCCTTGTACTCGCCCTGGCTGTCCTTCTGAAAACCGATCTCTTGATACATGTTGAGGTTGTGGTGAGAGGCGCGCACCTCTATGAACGGCCTGATGGGAAATGACACGTTTTACATTAAGACAGGTCAGAAAGGAGGACATTTTGGAATCAGTCAAATATTTGCCACTGATCTGAGTAGGAATGGGGGGGAAACGGTTCAACGGAGATATAACCAGAGTTGTTGTTTTGGGTTTTTGTTTTAAACCAGACCATTTGCCAAAAGTACTAAGTAAAGTTTTGACAAAACACTCTGATGTAAGCACGTACGAGCCGATCGGAGACGGGACGAGGCGAGGCACGTGTAGTTCATAATCAAGTGAGGTACAATGCCGGTCAAAAGTTTGTGGACACTTCTCGTGATGTTAAAAACCTTTTGATCTGAAGGTGTGTGATTAAATGTGTGGAATCGGTGTCGTTGACAAAAATATAATCGTGTCAACGTATTGGTTTCTTTCATCAGAGAACATTTTACAAAAAAAAAAAAGTCTCGGCGCGAAATATTCCGTAAAGCAGCCGATAAGAGTCCGGCGTAGGTGTGAACTCCTTTAATACTGTTTAATAAAAGCATCTCAGGGGAATTCCTCGAGAAAACCACAAGAATACATTTCTGGAAATTTCTAGACAAAAAGCGTGTCTACTTTGAAGATGCTAAAGTATGAAATTATTTTGATTTATTTTGGATTTTTTTTTTTTTAAACCACAACATAATTCCCGTAGTTCCATTTGTATTACTCCAGAGTTTTGATGACTTTATTATAATCCTAAAATGTGGGAAAATAAAAATAAAGAATGAGTGTGTGTAAACTTTTGACCGGTAGTGTAAGTGCGGGGGGGGGGGGGGGGGGGGGTTGTAAATAAGTAATAAATAAAAATCGTTAATACCACGATGTCCTCACGAACGTGTGATTTATTTACTACAAACAGTGTGAGTTCTGCTCTCACCAGTCGAAGAAGTCTCCGTTATAGGTGACAAAAATGTTGGGTTTAGTCTCATGGATGTGTTCGAACCATCTCTGAATAAGAGCAGCCTGCGAGCAGACAATTCAAGTCTTGTTAATAATAAAAAAAATTTATCTCTTTAGGTCTGAATAACATCCAGAGAATTAGTAAGTAATGCAGCTGTAACACAACCCCGGGCCGTCTCACTCGCCTCGTCGGGTTCGTTAAACACGGTAAAAGGGCCCTCGTACTCCGGCTTCGGGGTGAACTCAAAATCCTCGATGTCCTCGGAGACGATCTCTCTGTTAGTGATGAGGAAACCCTGAGCATGGACAGAGAGAGAGAGAGAGAGCGCGAGTGACAGAGAGAGAGAGCGAGTGACAGAGTGAGAGTGACAGTGAGAGAGAGAGAGAGAGTGACAGTGAGAGAGAGAGAGAGAGAGTGACAGTGAGAGAGAGAGAGAGAGTGACAGTGAGAGAGAGAGAGAGTGACAGAGTGAGAGTGACAGAGAGAGAGAGAGAGAGTGACAGAGTGTGAGAGAGAGAGAGAGAGAGAGAGAGAGAGAGAGAGAGAGAGAGAGAGAGAGAGAGAGAGAGAGAGAGAGA
>JANDJT010000124.1:4705656-4717524 GCA_024331685.1 Stegophilus panzeri
AACACTAACAAGTCACATGACACCGGGGAGGGAAAATGGCTAATTGGGCCCAATTTGGACATTTTCACTTTTGGGTGAACTCACTTTTCTTGCCAGCGGTTTAGACATTAATGGTTGTGTGTTGAGTTATTTTGAGGGGACAGCAAATTTACACTGTTACACTAGCTGTACACTCACTACTTTACATTGTAGCAAAGTGTCATTTCTTCAGTGTTGTCACATGAAAACATATAATGAAATATTTACAAAAATGTGAGGGGTGTACTCACTTTTGTGAGATACTGTAAATATATACTATAAAGCATGAAGGTGGTTGGGGCTGTTTTTATGGTGTTGGGGGAGGTGCTGATGAGCTTGTGTTCACTGATACTATCATGATGGTGTACAGAGGCATTGTGAATGTAAGTTTCTTAAAATCAGCGAAGAAATTATTCAAGCAACAGAATTGGATTTTACAGTAGGATAATGATCCAAAGCATACCCCACTGCCTTTTGAAAGAATACTTCACCAAAAATAAAATTTAAGTCTTAGAATGTACAGCCCTGACCAAAACCCTATAGAGCAGGGGATCTCAACATTTTGAAAATCTATTTTTTGGGAAATGTTTTGCTTGAAAATTGTACTTGCTGTATATTTCTTCAAAATAAATACCACTTGGATTGTAATACAGTGAAAGTCACACATTTGTAAGTGTGGCATAAGTGTCCAAATAACTTTGTTGGTGCTACTGTAGTTAGATAGATTAATTCATTAATTGATTATTAGCAAGTGTGACTTTAAAAGATGCCAACCTGCACCCCCAGTCAAAACAGGCTAAATTTTACCCTGAATCCAAGGTGGGTTTTCCAATAAAACATCAATGCAAAATTAACAGAAAAATACTTGGAAATATCCATACTTGTGTCATGTGATTCCGATATTACAAAAAGGACAATGAACAAAATTTAATAACTGCTTTATTATTGTTGTTATAATGATAAAGGGAAAAAAAAAACCCCAACAAATTAGCTAAACACAAACACTTCCTTTATACCTGGTACATATATAATTCATGATCATATAAATCATATTCCATATAATTGATCATACGTGTGGTTCAGTATCAGCATAGACAATGAATACACAAGAATATAGAGACAGCAGTGAACTACAGTATAGTAATATTGATGTGAATGCATAATGACAAAGCCAAAGAGGTGGTTAAGAGACTTATTTATCCATTACTTTCAGACAATCCATTTCATAAAACAAGCAGGAAATTGAGTAGAGTTATGTAGTATAATCATATCTATACATGTGTACTAATGTAGTCTAATGCATATACAATGTCATACTGTGAGTATACATTACAAATCCAATATAAGATCTTTATAGTGACCTGTAAAAATGACCTGTAATAAACATCAAAAAGGTCAAGTGACCTTGCTGACTACAAGTGAACCAAGAAAGCATGAACTCTACCTTCCTGCACCAGTGGCTTAATGCAAACCCACTTCTGCGTTTAGTGATTGCGAACTGCATTTGCTGCCATTGCTCATTTTCACACTGGTAGTTTTAAAACTCTACTACTTATGCGTCCACATTTGTAAATATGAAAGTGTTTTAAAAGGTCTATAGAACACAAAATACTCTTGCTTTTGACTGTGATCAAAACATGGATTTCTTCTTCTAGCTTGTTTTCCTTCCTCTCCTGGTGGCCCCTCCACTGCAGGGCCTTTCTCCATGCTGCATTCCTTGCGTGCCCTTTGTGCCCTTTGTGCCCTTCCCATACGCCACTGTTCTGCACACTGAGCGTTTCGATTTACATCTGTTAGAGTCAAGAAAATTGACTCTGAAACCAGGGTATGGTTTGGGCATAAGGATGACATCTTTGTCAAGCACATGCAGGTATTGGCTAGGATCTGCCACTGAGCACAGGCTTCCATATTCTTCGTTATAATCAGCCCACCTGAACAGGAATCTGTCGCTGAACATTTTGGGCTCACTCTGTGCCTGTATCTGCAAAGGTGGGAGGGAAAATGGCATTCAAAACCAAACATTATCTATAAACATAAACGAAAAGGAATTTCTTCTTAATAAAACCACAAGATATGATTAGAGAGTTCCAGCAGCATACATAAAAGACAAGGAACAAATACACATAAGATAAAAAAAATAAATACTGAAGATATTGAAAAATTTTATTAAATTTAAAGATAGAAATATAAAAATGTATGCATAGCATAGATATAATATAAATAGTACACCTAAATAATATGTATCATATACATCTATAGCTATACTAAGGTGCAAGAAGTACATTATATTGTGTTGCAGTTCTGTGTTGCAGATAATGCATACATGTACAATAATGCATAACAATAACAAAATCAATCTGGCATATTCAACATTTGAGTAAAACAAGACATGGGCAAGCTTTTATAGAAAAATATGTTCATGTGGAGAAATTACCTTTAACTTAATTTTTTTCTCCGAGTCCTCCTCCACTACAGGAAAATACTTCTTCTTTTTCAGCTCAAAGCAGAATGCCATGTGAAAGCTTTTGTCTCGTTTATTCGGCACCCTGTACACAGTCACTGAACCATGGAGAGAAGTGAAAGTTCAAATTTGAAATCACATTAAAGATACCGGATATCATTGCAGCCAAATATTAATGACATTTTATAACTATAAATGTGTCAGAACTCCTACAAACACAGAGAAGCCAAAAAAAGGGGAAATTTAAGGATCTTTCTTTAATTACAGTTTGATGTTTTTCTCTGCGAATGTTCAACGATGATTTGATGAGATCTTCCTTGAGATGTCTTGCGTGGCTCGATGTTGGCGGATTTCCCATTGAAGATCTCCAAGCGTGCGGGGTTGCTCTCTGGTGCAGGAGTGGGTCCCATTATTTAGTGAACTAGGAATGACATTATATGCCTTTTGAGTATAAGTGTCAAGACTGTGATCTCATTTGCTTTGAGGTCAAACATGCTTAAAATTTTCCACTATAATTTAATTGTAAAATTAATACATTTTAAAAATGTTATTAAAAATCCCAATGCCAAGGCCAATCAAATAATAATAATAATAACGGCAGAGAAACGTAAAAGCGGTAATTCCCCGAAAAACAATCTGTGCACCCGCGCTCAATCAGTTTCAGCTAGCAGCTCGTTTTTCCTGCAGTCAGAGTATCACTATTTATGAATAAATCAATATGTCTTAGAACCGTAAAAGCGCTGATGACTCTTCATCAAAAAAGAAAGTAAAGCTATATCTCCAGAGTTATCTTAACTTCGGTTTTATTGAAGGACAGGACAGGACTCGGGCAGAATGTGTCATTTGTGTTGAGCTACAGTAAAACAATTTCCACTGCTGATGAAACAGTCTGGTGGCACTGTGCCTGCGTCTTTACGCACTGTTGTGCCGAAATCGGTCACCTTTCGAAAACTGTGACCACTAATTCAGCTAATCTTCGCACGGGAACGTGAACATGACCGTGAGCGCGCAGAGAGCAGACGCTGAAGCGGACTGCAGCGTCAGAGGAGCCAAGCGGTGCCCTACTATCTATAAATATATCAATATATGATCGATATGCTTCATAAAATTGAAAGAAGGGGAGCTGACACATCACGAGTCACCTTATGACTCAACATTTTAGTCAGTTATTATAAAATAAAGAGGGGTAACATATTTCAGTAGCTATAAAATTTGACAGATTTAGTTACCCTAGCCTACTGTATCATATCTCAGAGTAATATGCATTTGTAAAGAACAAACTATAGGATCTCCAACATTATTGGGTAATTACAGAAAATAGTTATAAGAATAAAGATAAGCGTACATGTATCAGACAATCAAAATATGTTGTACACAACAACATACGTTACTATAAAACATCTGCTCATATGAAACCATTAGTAACGCATTAGCATTCCGGCAGCAGACAACAACAGCAGCAGTAATGTTTTATTTCTTCTCTATACAAGCATTTCGATGCTCACAACAATATCTAGCTTATCCAGCTTATCCAGCTTGGGCAGTGGTGGCTTGGTGGATAAGACTCTGGGTTTCTGATCAGAAGATCATTGGTTCAAGCCCCAGCACTGCCAAGCTGCCACTGTTGGGCCCTTGAGCAAGGCCCTTAACCCTCTCTGCTCCAGGGATACTCTATCATGGCTGACCCTGTGCTCTGACTCCAGCTTCCTGACATGCTGGGGTATGCGAAGAAAAAAGAACTTCACTGTGCTGTAATGTATATGTGACCAATAAAGACTCATTATTATCATTGTCCAATGGACGTGTTTCTCTAAAACATGATACATCTTTTATTTACAGCAATGGTTCCTAACCTGTTTTTCCTTGGAGTCCCCCACCCCCGCCTTTATTTATTTACAGCAATTGTTCTTAACCTGTTTTACCTTGGAGTCCCGTCCACCTATACCCCCCCATCCCCCCCCCCCAAAAAAAAAAATTGCTGGAAGGTGCACTTATTTAAGGTCTTATTTACTTATTACTTATTTACTCTAAAAGCTAATTAAAGGAAGTTGTTCTTAAGATCCAGTTATGAACCTTAAATAATTACTAAAGATATAGGATGAACGATGCACCCATAAAGAGTACCACGCCAGCGACAAGAAAATGTACAGTTCAGTTGCGATTTTGAGAGTGTACTATGTACCATGTAGGCTATTTGTACTTTGAAAAGAAAATTTTTCAGGCTGGACTTTCTCAAAAGGCTCTTGGGAAACTCAGCTTTTGGGAAACTCGGTCCAGTTGTATTTTATAAATTTTTTTCCTAATAAAATTTAATAAAAATAAAAGTACCAAGTCGTACATGGACTGTACAATAAACAAAATCACATATTTGCTGCATTCCTCATTCCTCTTCTCTCCGTGTTGCGCACCTCAAAATTTACCCAGCAGGACACCAAGTCTCAGGTTACTGCGCAAATGCACTTTCGCTAATCCAACAAAGCATTAATAGCAATAATACAATTATTAGCAATTATTTGTTTCCAAAATGGAGTTTATGTTGATATTAAGTTGATGGTATACTATAAATGACATGAGACTGACCTGATTTGAAGCAGAGCACTGCGTAGATTCTGTTGCTGCAGGACAGGGATGCCAGGTCTGTAATATTTATATCCCACAAACCGTTCCGGGGGCTAATAAAAACAACCCACTATCAAATCTCAACATAAGCCCCTCCCAGACATATTCACTGCTTAGGCAATACATTTTAAACAAGTCAGAATTAAAAAAAAAAAAAAAAAAAAAAAAACCCATGTAGTTGCCTTTTAACCAATGTTCTTACATAATTAGACTGCTTTTGTAGGGACAAATAAAGAATATTTGTGATACAGAGTATCAGAAATTTATTAAAAAAAATAATGTACAGAAATAACCACATCAAGTTACCTGCTGCGCATATTTATATAATTCTTTTGGGGAAAAAAGAAAAACAAACAAACCCACATACGTCAAGTAATTTGTGTTCTTTTGTCTGCGTCTGGATTGTTACCTTTTCAGAAATTGCTTCCAGCATAAAACTATAGATTGCATATTTTGTTCGTCTGTTTGATCAACATATATCCAGTATTATATATATAGTATTAAAAGCATATGGAGTGCAAAAGTGAAGTGCACATACACAGAAATTGAATTAATTAATTAATTATTGTTCTTCATTCATTCCTTGGTTTTCAGTCCTCTTCAGACCTCTTCTCCAGGCAGTTGTGGTAGTTATCTGGTTGATCATCTAGTCTGAATGACTTCGGTCCAGTGGCAGTCACACTTGTGATTATGAAGTGATTCGAGAGGCTGGTTTTGCATCACATTAAAGCCAGTCTCCCTCTTACTTTTGACCAGCATCAGTTTGCCTACAGAGCGAACAGGTCTACTGAAGGTGCCATAGCGCTAGATCGTCACACTACTTTGAGTCATCTAGAACACCCGGGGAGCTACGTCAGGATGCTGTCCATTGATTACAGTTCAGCATTTAATACTATAATCCTGGACATTCTAGTCAACAAACTGGTCGACTTAGGACTCCCCGCACTCACCTGTTACTGGATAAAGGATTTCCTCACCAATCGCTCTCAGACTCTGAAAATGGGCACTCATGTGTCATCTGCACACTTAGCACCAGTTCTCTACAAGGGTGTGTGCTAAGCCCTTTACTGTACTCCCTCTACACCTATGACTTCAGTCCAGCCCATCACAGTAACACCATCATTAAATTTGTGGACGACACAACGGTGATAGCAGGGGGTGATGAGACAGCTTATAGAGATGAGGTCCAGAAAATAACATCATGGAGTTCAGTCAACAACCTGACTCTGAACACCTCTAAAATGAAGGAGCTCATCATAGACTTCAGGAAGCATAAGGTGGATCACATGTGTGATGTGATGATCAGGTGTCCACAAAACCTTTGGCCATATAATGTATATTGGGATATATTTTCAAATTTCCACCTTTTTCTAGGCTTTCTTGCCATAAAACAAAAATCTCCAAGACAGGTCCTGGAACGTGTGATTAATGATGTCAAGATTATTGGTAAGCATGACTTTAGTTACCAGGGTGATAAACATGAGACTGCCTATTCTTTAGAAGACCTAAGATTAGATCATGAAAATTTTTTTTTTTTTTTATTACTACTGCTGCTGATACTACGATGCCTGTCTGTAAGGACATGTCAATCAATGCATTGAAAAGAGTAAAAAGCTGCATGAAAGTGGACATAAAGGAAGAGGAAGAAGTTGTGACTTTGCTGTCCAAGGCAATGGTAAACAAAATCAGTCTCTTAATGCATTAAAACATCAGTCTCTTAATGCAACAAAACACTGCTGAAGAATGTTAAGGGAGCTGGAATGTATTCAGTACAAATATATACAATATAAGGTTTGACGTTTAAGAATCGACGTGCCGTTCTACTAAGATATGTGACAGATATCATCAATGAGAAACTAATAGCAGTCATTGATTGTGAGTACCATGGATGGACAGATGAGACCAATATAATATCTCTAGAACCTAGAGCTGCTCTGTCCTTTTGCCAGTCATGTCCATGAGGGAATCTAGTTCATCAAGCAGGATGGGAAAATATATTATGGAACTTTTCAGAATTAAAAGAAGAAGAGAATATCTACAGCCAGTTTGTGCTCAGTCCTTTCCCACATCTCTTTCTTGTCCTGAATCTTGTGTAACAACTCATTTCCTCAGTTACAGGAAACACTCTTCCATCACCTCTCAGTGATTTTAGTCTTCACACAATCTTTTTATGTGCTGGTTTTGTTTTGGTTACCTTTCCCTGATCGCTCAGAAGTCTTTGGACTTGCCGACCTGCAGTGAATCCTCTCCAGTAAACTGAAGGTACAGCCATGGGAGATTCACTCAATGGTTTTGCATCTGAAGTCACTTGTTTTGTCTGGTAACCAAATTATCTGTATTCTACTTGAGCTTGACCTTTTTTAAACAGGTTTTGGTCACATCCTCACTATCTGGACTGAAATTTGTGTTGTCATGGTTTATCAACTTTAGCAATCTCTCTCTCTCTCTCTCTCTCTCTCTCTCTCTCTCTCTCTCTCTCTCTCATACTCACTATGAGGCATACAATGTCCTGCACCTTTTGGGGCATCTGAGACCCACAGCAGTGCAGGCAGATGGAAAAGCGAAGACTGGAGATCAGCTCAATAGGAGCTCTTCATGTACTACTCTGATTAGGCTCCAGTCAAACCCAAGTAAGAAATCTTGTGCCAACCTGACTGTGGGAGTATGGGGTGTAAATTTAGAGTGGGTTTGCACCAGGCAAGCTCCCAGGATTCAGCACTAATGTACAACAGACACAGTGACACATGTAAAGTTAAGAGTGTCTATTTATTGAAGAGGGCTTCCGAGTGGTGCAACAGAATCATCGCTCTGTCATCAGGAGATTTCACGTTTGAATTCATTTTAAAATATCCTAATTTCAGAAGCTATAGGTATACTACAGTCCACCACCTGTTATCATAATACATATAAAGCATACGCCTCATATTTTGCAGATCCACTGTTCAACACATTCCTGTGGCTTCATACATATTTTTATACATTCACTGCTGGGTTCATATATGGTCCTGGTCTAGTTGGCTCAGACGTTACTACTTCTTTCTGCAGCTGAGTGCCACAGAGGAGAAGAATTGTGCACTTTGGGAAGCACTGATGGCATGCAAATTCAGGAAGCTGAAAGAGAGAAACAGTGGGAGATTGAAAGCAAAGGAGAGTGCTTACAATCTTCTGACTGTAAAATAGAAATTTGGGTTACAGGTAATTATAGAACAGATAACTAAGTGTTCATTGGCTCTATTTTATGAATGAATGGATGGATGGATGGATGACTGACTGACTGAATGAATGAATGAATGAATGTTTTTTCAGTTATGGCCCTGAAAAAGAAATCTGGTGGACGAGCACACCATCATGGCCAGAGAGAGAAAGAACTCAATGTAAATGAAATGGAGCTTGAGGAACTAATGAAGAACCTCAGATTTGAGATGTGTCCTGTTTTTCCATTGATTCATTTTAATATTAGGCAAAAGAATTAATTTTGTCGTTGATTTCAAGCCTTTTAAACTCTTTGAAACATTACCTTTCATTTCCATTGTGTTGTCATTTATGATAAAGTACAACCACGTTGAATGTACAACAGGCGTCAACTGTGGATGCAAGAAGGAGGGACAACACCTGGTTCTGGACTGATTTAAGGATATAGCAGAATATAATGGAGCAGAATATAACGGAGAATATAACAGCAGAATATAACGGAGGTATGACACCACCTGGAGGCTGACCTTTTCCAGTGCAGCCAGGCCTCAGAGGGGAAGAACTCTTCGGAATTTCCAATTAAGAAATCCTCCAGGTATGTAACACAAGCTGAAGCACAGAATGAACATACAGCTCAGTGAGACAGAAATAAACAAGGATTGATTGAAGAGAGCAATCAATCAGGTCCTGAGAGACTGTTAAGGATGAGATTAATGAAAATAATGAATGAAATGAAATCAAAGGGCCTTAGTAGTTAGCATGTTTGCCGCTCACCTCCAGGGTTGGGGGTTCAAATCCTGTTTCCTCCCTGTGTGTGCAGAGTTTGCATATTTTACCTGTGCTTCAGGGGTTTCTTGCAGGTACTCCGGTTCCCTCCCCAAGTCCAAAGACATGCGCTGTAGACTGATTGGCATTTCCAAACTGTCCGTAGTGTGTGATTGAACCCTGCAGTTGTCCAGATCTTTTGCCTCGAGTTCCCTAAGATAGGCTCCAGGCTCCCTGCGACCCTGTGTAGGATAAGCGGTATGGAAAATGGATGGATGGATGGATGGAAGCAAAGGTCCATGCAACTCCCCTTTTAATCCCAGTATATAACATACAAAGGCACAATGTTGTGGAACATGTAGATGCTTATGATTTCAACTTGAAAGAAATTATGAAAACCCCTGTCAGTGCTCCAGTAGTGGTGTCTGATGCATTAATTCTGATGACCCCACATTGTTTTTCATATTCTTTATCTCTGCCTCTTTTTCAGCCTCTCACTCACCTCATCTCATCACTATTGCTAGTTGTCCTGTGTGTCAAAGTTTTTTCTGTTTACACTGAAAAGAGTTCTGCAACACACACTGCATTATTACAGCTATGTAATGTTTATTACAATGGCTGCTTTGGTTACAGGTGAAGAGCTTTGAGTCTCTCCACATTTGCCTTGCTTTGAAGAGGAATGTACTATCTGCTAGATCTGAAATATCCGAAGTATTCTCTTGAGTTATTCATTCAGATGCTAATCCTGTTAGCGCAAATAATGTGCAGATTTGTGTCTATGACTAATGTTTAGGACAAGCATACTGATTTGTTCAGACAAGGAGCAAATTGAGCAATGTAAAAAATATATACTAACATATGTTGCTATTTTGTGTTATTTTATGTTTGTCCATGTTCAAGATGGTACAACGTTGTATGGCCTTGTACAACCTGCTTTAATTTCAATTCAAGCAAGTTTAAAAAAATACTGACAGGTATATTACCAGACAAGAAGAACATTTGTCAGCAGTGAACAAAACAGATGTATCCCAATATAGATTTGTTCATCTTAGTGACTTGTAACAATGTTTGATTTATTAATAAACATCACATCACACATTTTAATGGTTTATAGTTAGATTTAATGTCGTGGAACGTCCATTAGACAAGATATTTCTTGTTATCATTTATGTTATAGTCGTTTCTCTCTAATGTCTCCTAACAAAAAAATCATCACCACATCAAGGTTTTACTTTGTTAAACACATAAAAAAATCTATTTATTATTAGTCTTAGATTATGTGAAGAGTCTGCCGTACAAGTTCCTGTGAATGAGTTGTTTCTATAAAAACCAATATGTATTAGAACGAGATATAAACCTATTGTTCAGGTTACATCCTGAGCAACTATCTAAGACATCAGATTTGAGATATATTTAATGTTGTTCATGTCATATAAGCATAACAACTTTGCTTACTTATTTTGGAAGAATTTACTTAAAGTGTGGTTTTATTTATAATTCACTTTTATTGGCACAGGGTCTTGGTTTTAAAGGATTAAGATAAAATCATTCATAGGTAATAAATTGTTGCTGTTTTGCCATTTTCACTCTTTTCTCCAATTCAGAAAACTGGAATCAGCAAATTTCAAATTCCTTACCAGCTGGGACTGGTTAATTGTGCAATGTAACGTACTTAATTTCCTGTGATTAGGACATTAATGTATGTTGTTGCCTTACAATGATCTGCTTTTTACTCCAGCAAACTTTGGGCCAGTTTTATCAGAGCAACTCCAGTGAATTTTACGAAAAGTTGTTGTGTGGGCTTAGATGTAAGTAAAGGACCATGACGTCAAGTTGTCAAAAGTTCATCCTGATGCAGTGGTAGCTCAGTGGACTCATTGGACTACTGAACTGAAAGGTTGTAAGTTCAAATCCAAGCACCACCAAGCTGTCGCTGTTGGGCGCTTGAGCATGGCCCTTATCCCTCAACTGCTCAGTTGTATAAATGAAATAAACGTAGGTTGCTCTGGATAAGGGTGTCTGCCAAATGCTGTAAATATTGGGTGGTTTATTTATTCCCATGCTGACAAAAAAAAAAAAAATCATCTTTGTACTCATCTCTCTGTCACAAACATGCTCATTTATCCAACACTAGTGAGACAGCACTAAAAATCAGACCTAGTTAATGTATAGTTGTAAAGGTCAGGTAATGGTAGTCTGTTCAGCAAGTTATTAATGTGGTGAAAGCAGACTCAGCAGTAGCGTTGAACACAGCCCAGACCATGAGAGAACGGTAATTCACGGAATCTTTCAGACATGCAGCCTTGTATTTGTTGCCAGGTTCTTGTTGCATATTGGGTCCTTTGTGAACCACAAAACATCAATTTACATTTATTCATTTAGCAGACGCTTTTATTCAAAGCAACTTACAAATGAGGAAATACAAGCAAAGTGATACATGAAGCGGAGAAAAATACACATAGTGCTACTGTACAAGATTTTTAATTGAGTTCTAGAAAAGCAGAGTAGAGGTGTAAGAGCCAGTTTAAATGCAGAATGTTTTTTATTATTATTTTTTATATATGGGGGGGTAAGTAAGGTGTCAGTTAAGTGGTCACGTAAGACGTGGGTCTTTAGCTGTTTTTTGAAGATAGTGACAGATTCTGCTGTCTGGATTGAGGTTGGAAGTTCATTCCATCATTGAGGGACAGTCAGTTTGAAGGTTCTGGAAAGGGAGTTCGTGCCTCACTGAGTAGGCACTACCAGGCGTCGGTCGTTAACTGATCGCAGATTGCATGAGGGAACATAAACCTCAAGGAGAGTGTTGAGGTAGG
>JANDJT010000124.1:4717534-4750034 GCA_024331685.1 Stegophilus panzeri
GGGGGGTGTTGTTTCAGACAAGGTCTTGTATGTGAGCATCAAGGCCTTGAATTTGATGTGGGCAGCTACAGGAAGCCAGTGGAGTGAGATGAGGGGTGTGACATGGGTTCAGTCAGCTAGTTAAAGACAAGGTGTGCTGCTGCATTCTGAATCATCTGAAGGGTTTTGTTGGAGCTGACTGGGAGCCCCGGGAGTAGTGAGTTGCAGTAGTCCAGTTTTTAGATAACAAGAGCCTGGACTAGTAGCTCTGTAGACTGTTTTGTGATATAGGGTCTGATTTTCTTGATGTTGTACAGAATGAACCTACAGGATCGTGCAGTTGGTCTGTAAAGGTCAGTTTAGACTTTTTGATTCACTTTCCACCATATTTTTGAATAGTATTCTGGCTGTTTCACTGCATTTTCTGTCTTCAATTCGGCACAGTGGTACAGCGTGTAGTGTTGCTACTTCATAGCTCCCTCTTTTGATCCTGAGCTCGGGTTACTGTCTATGTAAAGTTTCTGTTCATGTTCTCCCTGTGCCTGTAGCGGTTTTGTACAGGTTCTCCATTTTCCTCCCACAAAAAATGCTGGTGAATTAACAACTCAAAATTACCATGCGTGTGCCTTTTGCAAAGTGTTCCTGGAAGAGGCTGAGGATCAAGAGCATCCCTGACCAGAATATGGCTCTTACTGAACATAAATAAACACACACACACAAACAAGTATCATTTCATCAGCAAAGAATTTTTATTTGTCATTGAAAGGAAGTTGTTGGGAGTGTTACAGCAGAATGATGTTGACTGAACAGCTGCCTTTTTCATGGGACATGGTACAGAAAGACCTGAACTGAAGGCAAAACCGAAAATGATTTTAAAAGTAGTATAAAACTGCTATTGCTCCCAGGTGGTGTATATGACAAGAGTTTTAAACCAAAACCTGAAGAAAGAGTTCACACATCGAGGCTATGTGTGACAAATGTCACAGTTTGTAAATTCTCCTTGTTTTTCTCTAGACAAAATGAAATGTTTAATGATACAGCATACAGTGATCAAAACAGGTACAAAACGATCAGACGGAGTGGTTGTCAACTGTAATATTTATAACATACTTTAAAATCTCATGGAAAAGTGATGTAGATTGATGAAAATGGGCTGTTCTGGGAAATTCGTGATGTCTTATGCATATTCAGATAATACAAATAATATAAAAGGCTAAAAGAAACATTTCTCTAGAGGAGGGATTTTTTTTTCCAAGTCAAATTGTAGAGAGAAAGGTTACAAAGCATCTTAAATACTGTTTCTATGTTCTTATGGCCTTAGTGTCAATAAGGACCATGTGGAAAAATTAAGGAAGAAAAAAACAAAACAAAACAGAAGAAATATCCCACTGGATAATTGCATCCAAGATTTGTTTAAATAAGCCTGTTATAACTGAATCCATTCTATATTCCTATATATAAATATATTTCTATATATATTTCTATATTTCATGTTTAAAAATAAGTATTTAACCCCTATTGGGTGAGTTTTACGTTGAATATAATGCATTTTCCAGTTACACTCTTTTTTTTCTTCTTCAATTCACTAACTTCTAACACGAACATATATTGAATCTCCATCTCAAGCGCTGGTCTAAAACAGGTTACTATAGTATCGTTCAAAAAATAATGAAGTTTCTGCGTTAACGTTCAGAGTATTTAGGAGCAAAGTGTCAAAGTATCAGTATCTTTTAGGATAATAGTGGCTGTGTGCTTTGTCAACCTTCGACCATCTCTGTAGGACAGATTTATAATAATTTAGTATGTACATTGAACTGGTTTTATATTTTACATGTTTGTAATAATAATAATAATAATAATAATAATACATATAAGTAATGTTTAAGGGGCATGGTGAAATGTTTCATAGCACCTTTTTTGTGTCAATGGTCCACGTAATGTGTCTGTATATACTGCAAAATGTCCAAGTTTCTGCTTGAACTTTTTGAAATTAAATCTTAGCCCAGAAAGTGGAGCCAAAAGTAAATAAATCCATTAACAGAGACCTGAAACACAGGTGAAAAAAATCCATGAACCAAACTTCCTGATTATTAAGCTGCTTGTTGTGAACTTGCTGGTCTTCTGTCTAATTATGGCAATGCAATACTGTAAATAACCTCAATAAGTAACACTGTATATGCTCACATTGTGTTCATAAGCACATTAAGAACAGGTTTTTTGGTTGGTTTAATTATGCCTTTTCTTACATGCCATTTAAAAACAGGTCTGCACCCAAAAAAGTAGCTTTCACTAACTAGGCCTAGTGCAGCTAGCTTAGCTAACTAGCTAGAGAAAAGTCGTTTCGCTTAGCTTAGTTTAGCTAAGCTAGCTCTGTGTATGCTTTACAGATTCTTTTATTTTATTTACGCCATGTTTGTCAGTCACACAACTTTATTCGCGATGGGTGTTTTAGTATTAAAGTTCGTCATGCACATCCTTTCGAGGTTGTCCAACGCAGGGGTGCTGGACACAAAAGCCCGGTCCTGTGGGGGGATCAGAAATCAGTCGTCGTCCACGTCGTCTCCCTCGGACTCTTCGTCCGCTCTCCGCTCGTACATTTTATCTCTCTGCCTCTCCTGGATCTCCTTCATCTCCTCGGCGTAGCGACAGAAAGCGCCCCCGAACTTGCTCCAGGCTTTAAACGGCACCGTGATCGAGTTCCGGTAGCTGGGCTTCACCTCGCTGACCCGCAGAAACACGCCGTATTTGTTGGCGCCAACGTCGAAGAAGAAGCGCTTCGAGTCCACGGTGATGGACGTGCCCTCGGGCAGCTCGCTGTAGCCGCCGGCGCCGCATCCAGGCCCGGCTAGCTCGTCATCATCGCCGCCGTAGTCGTCTATCAGCTTGGCCAAGGCGTCGCGGAACTCGATTAGTCCCTGAGCCGGGAGGGCGATGGTTTGTCCCGACTGCATGGCCGCCCCAGGGGCCACTCCCCCTCCGATCCCGAACCCCGCGCCGCGGTTAACGGTCTGACGGATCCTCAGGAACCTCCCGCGCTGGTTCTCCTTCAGATCGAGGTAGTATTTGCGGTTTTCCCTCACCAAGAACTCGCTCTTCAAGGCCCGTCTTGGACCGCCGTCCTCCCCGCCCGAGGACTGTGCGATCTGCTCCGGGGTGCTAGGCCCGAGCTGGGCGTAGTGCTCGATGAAGTCGCCCAAGTAGTCGCGGAATTCCGCTGCCACCGACATAGACAGCGTCAGCCGACTTTTGGAGCCGCCAGCGCCGACCTCGGCGATCTTCACGAACCGACCCTTCGAGTTCTGCTTCACGTCCAAGTAGAAACGCTTGTTCTGGATGTCCAGGCGTTTGGAGGCCAGCTCCTGGGTCTCTTCTTGATCCCGATGGAAATGGGGGAATCCGCTGCCTCCACCACCGCTGCTTCCACCGCGCTCACTCCCACTATCCCCATCCGCCATCTTCACCAGCATCCGCTTCTCTGCGTTCTAGCACTTTGACGCTATCATTTTTCCCCACCCGTATACCGACAAAAACCCGCTTCCTACACTAAGATTGACGTGTTTAAGATAATAAATTTGGTGATAAAATAATAAAAAGACAAACAGTGCGCAAAACAACAATATTATTACTTGTGATTGGGCGAAACACGCTTGTAATATTTTGTTATTGGCGCCACGATGCTTCTCAGATGCGCTCGAAGTTCCGAAGGTTGTTACGGTGACGTGAACGACTTCTAAATTATCCAATCGATGAGCGTTTACATAAAATACTAACCAATCCCAGAGTAGGAGGCAGGGTTTGTTGGAATACGAGTGGGAAAAAGAACTCTGACCTGACCTCAACTGAGTATGGCTTCCCTATAACCCGATTGGACTAGGCGCTTGTCTGTTAAGGCAGCGCTACCAAACTAGCTTTCTTATTAGTCTATTTGTCAATCGTACCCTTAGTCCCGCCTCACTCTGTTGTCAGTTGTGTTTAGTGGCGGATTCGGTTTTACTGTTTTCTCAAACCTGATTAATATTTTGTCAAAGAACACTGTAAAAAAATAATAATAATAAAACAACTACCCGTGAAATAAAGATTGCACAGTAGTAATAATTGTATGAATAAATATTTAAAACTATTAGGACTCGGAACAACAGTTAAATATACTACACAATTATAATATATATAACTGCACATAATATATAACCTCCACAGAAAATACAAACTATTATCTTAACTGCAAAACTAAGAGATTTTATAGATAGATAGATAGATAGATAGATAGATAGATCTTCATACAGTTGAAGAGGGAGTAAAAGTTTTGAGTACATTTCATAGTTGTAGTAAGTCCCGCCTTCACTCTGTATGTGCAAAATACCGTTCATCGGTGGGGGATGGGGGGAAAGCTTTTAGCAACCTGTAATGTCATTGGCTAGTCGTAAAATTCGAATCAACAACTGCGTACATGATTGGTCATTGCTTCTGCTAGTTTACCTTGAAGTGTTTCTCTTCTAAACGGAGGTTTATTGTTCCTCTCTGTTTGAGGCCAAATTGATTTAGCGTAGTCCTCCCGGAATTCGTTCCCCGAACAACCAACCTTTACAATGGTATGTTTTTTTCCTTATTTAGTTTGTCGTTATTGCATCTTATATATATGTTTTGCTATTTGTTGAATGTAGCGTGTGTTTGACGTTATTAACTGTTTGAATGAGCAAACGGCGATTTGTGCTAATCCGCTAGCTTAGCTTCATCGTTGTCTCCGCGCGCTAACAGTTTCGGAAAACGGCGTGTTGTTTGTTTTAAGATAATTTGCAACTTTTCCCCCCCTCCACCGTTGATGTTATTTCGTCTTCTAGCGGTGGTTATTTAGACTGATCGGAAATGACATCTTGATGATTACGAACTGATATTTTTGTTAAAGATTAGTGATCTTTAACTAGGAAGCTACTGGCGTAATACACCGCTGGTTTGGATTGTTTACCTTTCCTGGCTGCTGATACAACTCGCCTAGTTAGCTAGCTGACATTACAGTGAATTTGATATCCAGAAAAGCTGTAAAATTTTATTTTTATGGTCACAGTATTTTTTGTTTAAACGAGCGAGATGAGGTTTATTTTCAACACCAAACCAGTCACTGTAGATTTCGTTTTGCGGCTTGTTTTTGATCTTGTGTGCTAACCTAGGTTTATTTTACCAGCTGGTAAAATTCATTGAGATCCAGGAAGCTATTTGTGGAACCGTGCTAATATTATTATTATTATTATTATTATTATTATTATTATTATTATTATCAGCATGTTATTTTATAATATAGTGTACTTTATTGCCATCTATGATGTAGGTAACACTTAATCAATTTTCAATATCTAAACTCGCTAACTACCAAAAAGTAACGTCTTAATTTAATATTAACGCAAAAACATATTAATGTCAGTGGTAGTTTATGGATTATTACCTAAAATCTATTGATTTGTCTGTCTATGGACTACAAAAACTACAGTCAAACTTCACGTAGACTAAAAACGCAATTGATTGAAATGGCACAGCATGCTACCTATTTAATTTGAATAGTATAAACAGTGTAATATACCGTGTGTCAAGGTATTAAGTCGGCACCGTGGTTTCGGTTCACATCGGAGTCGATTCCAAAATGGGTCGGTTCAGTGATTGCACGGGTTTCGAATTAAGCGTCAACTTCAAGACATTGGAGTCGATTCCGCACTCCGAAAACGAATCACCGCGCGCGCGCGCGCACACGCCAAGCAATATTTATTTAGCATCTAGACATGCAGGGGATATGTTTTGCCTTTTACTTTCAATTTATTTGAGTTTGTAGATATATAGGTGCAAAAAAGTGTGCAGAACCAATAAAAATGTTCAGAACATATTGCCGAGTTAAGTTTCGGTTTCATTTGATTTGAACTGCTATTAAAAAAAGAGCATTTTTAAAAAATAAATTACCCAGTAATTTAGAGCTGTAACAGTTATTTAAAAAAAAAAAAAAAAAAATNNNNACATGGTGATAATGAAAGTGTGAGAGCATGCACAGCTCCTTAAAGTTTCAGTCCCTCCAGGATTTTGTGATCACAAAATGAAGCAAATTCCACAAAAGTTTAGCAATTTTTCAAAATTACCACAGATTTCCCACAGATTTGGGTCATGTGATGTCATCACAACGTGCACCCAGCCAATGCGCTCTTCGATTCACGTGCGTCGAATACGAGTACATCTGAAAGGTCTCCTTTGCCAGCAAACATCACTGTGAAAGACCGTGCAAAAAAATTTCGCCAATTCCAAGTAGTTTTCCCACAAAAAAGTTTATCACAAATAAAAAGAACAACTGCAGCAAATTCAACCATTTTGTCCCACAACAATCTAAAAAAACTCAGCGAAATCCTGTACGGACTGAAGTTTAGGGTCATGTCATTTATGCCAACTTTCCTTATAATGGTTTTATAGAAGTATGGGCATAGTGAAATTTTATGCTTAACCATTTTCATAGGTTTATCAATGTTGCATGTTTTTTAAAAAAAATAAATAAATAATTGTCTGAATAAAATTGCATGTTTGCTCACTCTGGGGTTAAAGCTAAGCTTCTGTGTTTCATTAAATCCCAGGCTGGTGGCAAGGCAGGAAAGGACAGTGGAAAGGCCAAGGCAAAAGCGGTGTCTCGCTCCCAAAGGGCTGGACTTCAGGTAAAAGCCAATATTAATACTAATGTTTATTATGTCAGCAGTGTTGATCTGTGTGTTCCTGGTTTAGACTAAATTTAGCATGCGCAATAATTGCTAAATGATTGATTAAAACATTTTTTCACTCTAAATTAAGGAACTGGATTATGTATTATTCATACATCGGTTCTGAAGCAAAACACTTTTCATACTTCGCACTAATTTTAAATCATGAGAATGTCTTAATCCTATTTAAATGTATAATAAAAATCAGTAAGCACAGTAACTGAGCTGGTCTTTTAAATACTGAAAAGTATTGTAGCACTATATATTGTACATGAGTAAATATTTGAATAGTTCATATTTGAATACTACTGAAATATGCTTTATTGCGAATCTGTAAACGAATAGGTCATAAATGTTAATTGCTGTTTCACAGTTTGGCTGGATCATGTTGCAGTCATTTCTCAGTTTTGTTTTGACACATGATTGCGCTTCACTGACTCCATGTTCATCCTGCTAAAAGCACAATGTTCTTCAATCGCTGTTTTTTTTGTAGTGTAGCAATAAACAATGGGTTGGCAGCTACATTTTGAATGGTTTCATTAGTGAAATCTGTCTGATTACGCTTTAAATAATGGCTCTTTTTGACGGTTTCGTAGTTCCCTGTGGGTCGTATCCACAGGCATCTGAAGACCCGCACTACCAGTCATGGGCGAGTGGGAGCTACAGCAGCCGTGTACAGCGCTGCCATTCTGGAATATCTCACAGCCGAGGTAAAGGAAGTAACTCATCAGGTTCTGGTGTAACTTTTTGTGTTGTCGTTCATTTACAGCTCGATGACTACCGAGTGTCAGGTTTATCGGAAACAGCGGTGGCTCATCCATATAACCCCGCCGTATATACCAGCCATTCAACAAACACTAATCTTAATAAAGTCCTCATTCTCAACACCATGCATTTTACATTCTGTTGTAATACTGCTCAGCTATAATAAATGACAAATGATTTTTTAAAAATGTTGCTATTTGACAAATATAAGCCGATGTTCCATTGATTTGCTTGTCTTTCTAGATGTTGTGCACTTAGCTTCTGTAGAAGAATTGTGAAGGTTTATATTTTTCCCATTTTGAATAAAAAAAACCCTCTAGTATTGTTGTTGCACCTAGTGGTAAAACGGGAGAACTGCACCAAGCATTAATAAAGGCCTTATGAGAACAGGGATTATGCTGCCCCATGCTCCTTCTCAGCATATTTTCACTGAAGGAGGAGCATTTACAGAACCATTTCTACTGTAAGATATATTGCAAAGATCAGGAGAGGGAAAGGACGATCATGGAGAGGATAATGTCTGTGCATCAGAAATGTGCATTACAGTGGATGTGTTTCTAGGCCAAATTGTTTATAGGGATAGTTTCAAGTCTTTTGTGTGGATTTTAAGATGCAATTGGGTTACATAGAGTAGTTGCAGATGTTTTGTGTAACATTGCTTCACCAATAGGCTAAATCTTCATTTTCATATGTATTAAATGGAAATCATTGATTGACAGTGGTTGGGTCTCTACTTAGGTGTTGGAGTTGGCAGGAAACGCCTCCAAAGATCTGAAGGTGAAGCGTATCACTCCCCGCCATCTACAATTGGCCATTCGTGGAGACGAGGAGTTGGACTCCCTTATTAAGGCTACCATCGCTGGTGGTGGTGAGTTGGGACACTTTCAGTATTCTGTTGCATGGTGATGCTTAAAATGTGTTAAGTGGTTTGCTTACTATGAAAAGCGAAGGATGTAGATTAAATGATGTATAGGCACATTTTCTGTCAGTTTCACTACTTAAGTCTGGGCTCAATTGACACTAGCTGTGTGTTTTTGCAGGTGTGATCCCTCACATCCACAAGTCCCTGATTGGCAAGAAGGGCCAGCAGAAGACTGCATAAACACCATCATCGTGGTGCGCTGGACTCAAGGACTTGTGTTCGGACTGTGATCAGATAAACTTGCATTTGTTTGTTCATCCGTTCTTTTTCTATTTTTTTTTTTTTTAAATTAATGTTCATGTTGTATTAGCTAACCCTGAGTAATTTGTTAATCACTTACAAAATTAGTTTAAAACCAGATCCCTGTGTTCAAAGCTATTTTAGAGAGACATGCAGGAATTGTGATTTTTTTTTTTTTGTCCTATTAAGTGAATTTGTTTGATTGGCCAGAGTTATGGAAGTGTTTTATACTGAAAATGGAACTGATAAAAACACATTTTTTACAAAACCAAAAATGTTTGTCTTTTTTTTTTTTTTTTTTTCTTTTTCCCCCTTGCATGGTATACTATGCTGTATAATCAGTCCCGTATGTGGATTTTTTTTACATTTACTTCGCACCTCTGGGGTTGGAGGTTAGAATCCTGCCTCCACCCTGTGCGTGATGAATTTGCATGTTCTCCCCCAATTCCCAGAATTTGCACAGTTTCCTCCCCAGTCCAAAGTGTGTGTGTGTGTGTGTGTGTGTGTGTGTGTGTGTGTGTGTGTGTGTGTGCGCGCGCGTGCATGCCCGTGCCCTGCAGTGGGTTGGCACCTTGTCCAGGGTGTTTCCTGCCTTGTGTCTTGAGTTCCCTGGGATAGGCTCCAGGCTCCCCCACAACCCTGTGTAGTAGAAGCAGTACAGAAAATTTATGGATGGATTTTTGTAATGCTTGGGGACAACATCCATTGTTAAGTGTTATATAATTAAAAGTGCAGTGAACGTGCGTCTGAGATACCCTAGGATGAAATGCACCCACTGTCCTTGGGATAGGATCTGGACCTACCGCAGCCCTGACCAAGACAAATTGGTTACTGAAGATGGATCAATGAAGATCACTGACAGTAAATAAGACCAGGACTAAGCGATGGCACTCATCAGTTGTCAGGATATTTTGAGACAATTCCAATCATTTCCTGGTGATATGACATTACATATCAATTTTACAATAATTCACTGTAATATTTAGTATGACTGATAGCACTGCTCACTGTTCTACTAAAGCCCCTGGAGAGAACTTATTCAAACACACTCTTCAGCACAGTTTTTGACACTATTATTAGTACAGATTAGATTGTGAACATGCAATTATCATGTTTTCAAATGTTTGTATGTTTAAAATGTATTTCTGAATGGCCAAAATATAGTTGAGAAGTATCTTTATTTCTTAACTGAAGTTAAAACAAAATGAGCACTGGGTATTTTCTATCAACTGGTCTTCTTTGCTGTGGTGGCAGTGGAGGAAACTGAACTCCTCTTCTCACTTGGAGAGAAATCATGGCCCTGTGGTTTGGAAAAACAATTATCTTTCAAGAGGAACTGAATTATATTAAACGATATTACTGAGTATGAGTGTGTATGGCATTCATTTTGATCCTAAACCATGATTTTGCACATTTGTACATTCACATATGGAGCAAAAACTGCATACACACAGAACTTTCTTTTTAAAGAGCCTTTAAAAATAGAAACTTATTCAAAATGGCAGACAAAACATTCAAGTATAGATTAATTTGAGAAATGTCAAGGATGAAAATCCAACTAATTACAGCGAATGATTACAGCGCTCAGTCATACACTTGTACGAACCTTTGTAAAGTACACAAAATGCACAGAAAGTATAAGCTACATAATGTTTGTCTTACTGGTAATGTGAGTACTTCCATATTACCCATATGTCTCAGCAGCTGTTTTTTATGTACATGTATTAACATTTTAAACATACAGTTAGTCTACAGCAGGGCTCACCAATCATATCTACAAAGTGCCGGTGCAGCTGCAGGTTTCATTAAAACCAAGCAGATAATCTGAGGATAAGATTAGTAATCCCTTATCTACAGCCGGAGTCTATTAATCCATACCCCTGAATTTCAAGATCAGGTATGTTGCAGTTCTGCATAACCAACACCAGGAGGAACCTTTGTGCCAGAGATACCGTCTGTTTTCCACATTTGTGCTCGTTAATTTTTCTTTTTCAGCTCAGTTCTTGGACTTGGGTGGAATAAACCCAGATGTTAATCAAATCTCAGTCAAATATCAAATAATGTGTAGAGTTCTGATCAGACAGGATATTTCATGGCAGATTTAGTCTACAGTCTTAAAATCTAGTGTAAACTTTTTATCAGCACCAGTGAAAAGTCTGGCCCGTCATCCTAAAAAAGATCTGATTGGGCAATCTGAGGAATCGACAGAGCTTTTGGAAAGCCTCGTTGCTGAGGGGTGCATGTGGTCTTCCTTTTGATTCATCCAGGCACTTGTCATGTCCTGCAGAAAGCAGGCAGTAAAACCCTTTAGTGGTGTTGAAGTAGAAGTTATCTGGCATTATCCGTGGTGGAAGTTCCAGGAATTTCTCTGCTTTTTGAAGTTCTGGGAATGGGTCCCGGATTAACGCCTCTCCATCAACAATATGGATCTGCTCCCTGGGGAAAAGTGCCAGCCACCTGGCCAGGTGTTGGTGGTAAAGGCTTCTCTGGAGGGCCTTGTAGTTGGGGTTGATGTGTCCTCGGCGCAGGAGCAGTTCCTCCAGAGGTTGGTATGGTTTGTTTTGCTGGATGCGGTTGTGCAGGACCTGTGTGTAGTCTGACACGAGCCTCTCAGCTGGGTCGCGGACGATCAGAAGTAGCTTCACTGCTGGATTCATTGACCACATTCTGGCTGGAACCACAGGTGCTGTGAAATAACCTGGAGTCTTTTCCACGGTCACCTGCGCAGCAAGGGTGAGAGGCATCTGAGCACGATACCAGTCCATACCCTTGTGGAAGTTTTCATCCAAGTTGAAGTAGTGCACTTCAGCCTTGGCCACCTCCACATCTGGATGAAGGTTGAGCATCTCCAGCAGGGCTCTGGTGCCTCCCTTGCGTACTCCGATGATGATGGCACCTGGTAAGCGTCGTGAGGTGCTGTTGTTGGTGGTCTCATTCGGGTTCAGTGAGATCACAGAGATCGTGGAGGATCTGAGCTCCCGCAGGCAAACATATAGCTGGACCTGGAGCACCAGCAATAGGATCAGTGCCAGGAGAAGAGTCCAGAACATGGTGACACTTCAGTCAGGTCAAGGGTAGCAAGGAGACACAAACACAAACACACAGCAGTGGGAAGGAGGACACACACGGCAGGTGGGCACACACGCTGATACACAACAGCTGTCGATTGCCACTGCTTCAGATCTTTACTCCAGTTTTCTGTAGAGAAAAATATACAGGAAAATATTTGAAGTCTAGAAGCTTGCATGGAGATTAATCATAGTTTAATAGGATGCTATTTTGTTGTTCAATGCAATATCAAATCTGAGTTTTAAAGAAATAAAATTCTTTAAATATTTTTTTTAAAAAAAGGTGATTTCAAAGAAATAAAAAATATATAATTTTTGTTATAAGAAATTAATAGAATTATAAAATGCTATTAAAAAAGAAACAAATTAAACATTCATGTTGAAACAATACTTATAACTGTATACAGTAGATACACAAAATCTTTCTTTGCATTATTTTGAAATAATAATAATAATAATAATAATAATAATAATAATAATAATAATTCCAACACTATAAAAATGAGTTAAACAAATGAGCTATAAAAGAAAAAAAAAATAGTTAAAAATTGTTAGGAAATAGTCAAATTAAAGGAAATAACATTTAAAAAATATTTTTATACCTATTTATTGAGGAAAAGGTTCTTAAACATCATGAATGTTCCACAATATTAAATTTAACTATAAACAGTTAAAAAGCTCAACATGATGTTAGTTAATACATTAAATTTGTAATCATTGGCAAATTGCTATGGTATAAGTGGAATAACACCCTTCGGACCATGGTTTCTCAATGAATAAGTATAAAAATATTTTTTTAAACAATGTGATTTCCTTTAAATTAAACATTTTTCTTTTTCTTTTTTTCCTTTTATAGCTAATTTGGTTTTACTCTGTTAAAACTGTTAAAAAGCTCTAAACAAATAAAACATCATTATTTCAAAACAATGCAAAGAAAGTTTCATTTTGGTGAAGGCTATTTTAGGTAACCAAAAATAATTTTATAATAGATAATGACAAGACCACACAGAAAATTCAAGAGCCATAAAGGAAAACATTTCAAAACAAACATTTTCAGGCAACAAGTGAGGTACAACCCCGATTCCAAAAAAGTTGGGACGCTGTGTAAAATGTAAATAAATGTAAGCAAAACCGAACGCGATGATTTGCAAATCTCATAAACCCAGATGTTATTCACAATAGAACACAGAAAACATATCAAATGTTTAAACTGAGGAAATTTACCATTTTAAGAAAAAAAAAAAGTAATTTTGAATTTCATGGCTGCAACACATCTCAAAAAAGTTGTGACTGGATCAACAAAAGGCTGGAAAAGTAAGTGTTACTAAAAAGAAACAGCTGGAGGAACATTTTTCAACTAATTAGGTTAATTGGCAACAGGTCAGTAACATGATTGGGTATAAAAAAGAGTATCTTAGAGCGGCAGAGTCTCTCAGAAGTAAAGATGGGATGGAATCTGGATGGAAGCATATGTTGCTCTAAAACCTGTATTTACCTTTCAGCATTGATAGTGCCTTTCCAGATGTGCAAGCTGCCCATTCTATAGGCACTAATGCACCCCCCATACAATCAGAGACGCAGGCAGCATTCGTCTGACCACAGAACAGTTTTCCACTTTGCCTCAGTCCATTTGAAATGAGCTTTGGCCCGGAGAAGACATTTCTGTATCATGTTCACATATAGCTTCTTCTTTGCATGATAGAGCTTTAACCAGCATTTGTGGATGGTACGGCGAACTGTGTTCACAGACAATGAGTTCAGGAGGTGTTTCTGAGCCCATGCAGTGACTTCCATTACAGAATCATGCCTGTTTTTAATGCAGTGCCGCCTGAGGGCCCGAAGATCACAGGCATGCAATATTGATTTTCACCCTTGTCCCTGGTGCACAGAGATTTCTCCAGATTCTCTGAATCTTCTGATGATATTATGTACTGTAGATGATGAGATATTCATAGTCTTTGCAATTTTACATTGAGGAACATTATTCTGAAATTGTTCCACAAATTGTAGACACAGTTGTTCACAGATTGGTGAACCTCTGCCCATCTTTACTTCTGAAAGACTCTGCCTCTCTAAGATTCTCTTTTTTTACCCAATCATGTTACTGACCTGTTGCCAATTAACCTCCAACTGTTTCTTTTTAGTAACACTTACTTTTCCAACCTTTTGTTGCCCCGTCCCAACTTTTCTGAGAAGTGTTGCGGCCATTGAATTCAAAATGACCTTAATTTTTTCTTAAAACGGTACATTTACTCAGTTTAAACATTTGATATGTTTTCTATGTTCTACTGTGAGTAGCATATGGGTTTATGAGATTTGCAAATCATTGCATTCTGTTTTTATTTACATTTTACACAGCGTCCCAACTTTTTTTAAATTGGGGTTGTATTTTATGTGATATTTTGTTGCTTCATCATTTACCTCTCATCATCAATCAACAACTTGAGCTTAACTGTAGTCCTATATGTGTAGTAGAGCTGAGCTAAGTGATTTAGTGGTCTAACAATCTAATAAATTCAACACGTGGTCATTAATCTTCTTCTCAAGGTGGTGGATTGCAGGCGCCTTAGTGAAATGTTGTGCGTCTATCGCCGTCTAGCGGAAGCTCCCAGAACTACATCTAACTCCTGTAGCCATGCTCTTATATTAATTAGTCACGGACCTGTACATGCCATTTGTATTAATACACAGCGCGGTTGAAATCTCGATTCTGATTGGTTAGAAGTTGTGTATTCATTTTACAACAAATGGCTTTGAAAGTAGTTCCAGCAGTAATATAAACAATAGGGTTATGTTAATGCACTGTTCTAAGAACTTACTGTTTTAATATTAAAAGATCATACACAGGGATTTGTAAGGGACTTTGATAATTTATGTCGTTGAGTTGTTGTTTTTTGTGTGTGTGTCAGGAGACGTGTTTGATGAGTCTCAGGTGCCAGCGCTTTGTATTAGTTATGGTGCTTTGTATAATTTCCCAGCATGGGCAAGTCTTCAGGACAGAATAGTTTACGTTTTCTTGTTTCTCTGTAAAATGACACACTGTGGGTTTTTTTTCTCTTGTTCACTGCAACAGAGAGAAAAGAAGAGGCTGGTGAGGGAATGACTATTTAGCGTTGTTATAACATACGTGATAACAGGAACTAACAGGCTTCTTTTTTCTGCCCCGTCCAAGTATTTCATATAATTTCTGCCCCTAGCCAATTCAGGTATTTCATACAATTTCTACCCCTAGCCAGTTCAGGTATTTCATGTGTTCCATCACACCTGGTGCAAATAATGAAGCCCTTGATTAGTTGCATCAGGTGTGCTTGAGACAACACCTGTTTTGCATATTTGTGCTGTTGTGAGGGATTCTGTTCAGGGGGTTGAATAATTTGAAACTGGAGAAAGGAAGTTGCATTTTCAGTTGAATTTGGGGAAACCATGTGAAGTATTTGTTGTGTTGAACTATTTCAATTGTTTTTGTTTGATTTGTTCATTGTAAACAGCTGCAAGTCTGTAAATGTTGACAGTGTAGGGGTTTGCAATGGGGGTTGAATATTTTGATTGTTCTTTTATATATTCAACCTGCACTTTGTTAACTTTGCACTATGCTACTAATTGCACTATCTCTCTCTCTCTCTCTCTCTCTCTCTCTCTCTCTCTCTCTCTCTCTCTCCTTGGCAGCACAAGACCATCCACAGGCAAATAAGCAAGGCTTCAGTCTGAGGACTCTGTCATATTTTTGGCAAACATCAAATGTGCAAGAATATTACTGCAGGATATATTGCATCACTCTCAATAAGTCACGAGTTATAAAACCAATATGTAATTAACACGTAAATAAATCTGAGCACAGGTTCCTATCACTGGCTCTGGAGTACCCCTTGTCCTACAGATTCTAGTGTTTTCCCCGCTCTCAACACAACAACAGCCCTTCCTGAATTGAAGTGGGTGTGTCTGAGCAGAGAAAACACTAACGTGTACAGGACAGTTGGTTCTCTAGGACCAGGGTAGGGAACCTGTGGGCTGGAGCTAGGCATGTCCCTCTCCACATCTGAAATAGATCTAGTTATGATAAAATGGAAACATTTAGAAGCTGAAAAATATTTATATATATAAAAATGTAATCAAGCTGAAGGAAAAACTAATGTTTAATACTGCTAAGATCGCTGTAGGCTATGATTAAGCATGTTGTTCAAGCTGTATGATTTTCAGTGAATTTGTTGTCTCTTTCTGAACACAGGTTTAGACTGGCCATGTCGCCAAAGGCCTGATGAGGTTGGTCTTGGTGTACACTTGCCTCCCTGTTGAGTTGTGGTTATTAATTTGCTCGCTCTCTGGTCTGGAGCAGTAAGGCCTTGTAAACAAGCGCTGCTGTTCCTGACTTAATTGCTCCGCTGGGAGCTGGTGTGTAGGCCTCTTGGCCTCCCGCGCGCCACTCTGTCAGCCAATCATGTAGCACTCAAGTATGAAGCCTCTTCCCCATCATCATTTAGCGCTACAAGCGTCATCAACTCTGCCATTATGGACATAGTGTCCATAATGTCTCTCACTTCATTCCCCGGAGACAAAGTGGTTCTTAGGATGACAATTTGACAGCTGTTCTACTGAAATATCACACTCTAGTCTGCCATACGTAGTCACAGTTTGGGATATTAAAGTCCATTTGCACTCCTGAGCAGTTTTTCCCAAAGAGTTTTGTAGACTTCAGTGGTTTAATAACAGCTTTTAATGATAGCAGCGACGGGTAATTGCGGAACGAATCGTTAGTTTTTGAGCACTTCTTTTAAAGTGAGAGGCAAATCGATCCACAAGCATGAATAACGAACCAAAAGTTTTCACAAAGTTGCTTTGTTTATTTTAATTGTCCCTCCTTTCCTACTGTTCTCATACTTGACTCGTATACTGCTGTTACACAAGCCTTTCATTATTAGTACTTAAAGGTGCTATATCTTAATATTTTCAGGCACTTTTATATTATTCCTGAGTGGATATGAAACACTATTAGGTTTATTCTGAATATCTTGCCTAATGCCAAAATATTTAATACATTTTTGTAGGGTGACTCACCAACGACGTCTATTTTTCCTGACACTGCCCGCTATACATTACTATTCATACAAAGTTCACCAAAATCCATTCATATTTATTACTTGATTACATAAAGTTCAAAATACAGCTGGCCTGAGTGACAAAATATGAGAACGAGAAATAAAATGTCCAACTCTGAGGGAGGCAAGATGTGTCATTGTGGTAAGCTTACTAAAGTTTTTCAAGAGAAGAAAATAAAAAGTAGAAATCAACAGTAGAAACAAAAAGTAGTGGCAAATTAACCCACTAAACAGGAATACGCTGATTCATTATTTAATGTAATGACATACTGAGTCAAAACCGAAGCTTATAATTATACTGTTTGTAAATGTGCTGTGCTGTGAGTATAAAAAGCTGGAACAGCAGAAGTGAAACTTAACCCACTGCATAAGGATTTCTTTTCTTTTGGGGGAAATGACTTATGAAAAGAACCATTTAATAAGTCTTTTTTTTTTTTTTTTTTAACTTGTCATGTTGCATAATTGTGTTTTTAGCTATTGTTGACTCACTAGTGTTTGCTAGTCACCGGTAAACCCCACATTGAAAATTAGCGCACCCGCACCACTGACTCATTTCATCATTTCTAATCATTTCCTAACAAAATTCAAAGTGCATCATGGATGCCTTATATTAGTGTTGAAGGCCTAATTTGTTCATTTAATCCCACAATGCAATGCAATACGTACAGTAAGAGCCCAAAGGATGTAGTGCTCTGCTTCATCTAAATGCATATCAGAACTGACTGTGGTGCAGTTCATTGCTTTTAGTTCTCTGTGTCCACCTGTTGTTCCTGCTGCTTTCAGGTCGTCCTGCAACTCCTTTCGAGTGACAGCTGGCTTCTCTCTTACCTTCCTTATCATGAGTCTAAGAGTATGTTGTGAAATCCTGCATGGTGCACCTGTCCAGGGTTGATTAGTTGTGGTTCCATGAACTTTTCACCTGCATATTATCTGACTATTTGTACTGACAGGGATGTTTAAGGTCTTAACGGCTCTGTAGCTTTTTTTCCATTTGAGTGTTGCTTAATAATATCGTCCCTGATTACATTAGGAAGCTCCTTCACCAATTTTTCTTTCAAATATATAGTGTTGGAATACTTCCCTGTACATCCCTGTCAATTTCCTTAAAAAAAAAAAAGATATTAGATATAAGATATCTTTGTTTATGGTTTATGGTTATGAATACATACTTTTTAGCTCATATTTAAGCATAAAGTCAAAAGACATTACATATGTAAATGTGAAGTGGATATAGAGTATGCACTGAAGGTATATTAAATAAACACCTGGAAAAGTGCCTGAATACTTATTTCCTATCACTGTACTTATCATCTTGAAACTAGTCTACTGCATTGCATTGTAGGGTTTCATGAGTACACTGGTTATTCTACACTGTTCTGATAAAAACAAAAGGACAAAACCTCCAAAATTAGTGCACTACCTAGTGAAGAGGCTGTCGTCTTCAAGACTGCATTTAGGAACCACTGGCTTGTACAATATTTCTACACTACAGCTCTATTCAGACTGCAGTAGTTTTACGTGGGGAGGTGGGGTAATGTAATAATTATTGATGACTCTCTAGGATTTTAGTTTCATCCAAACCCTTACATCAGTATCTGGAAAAATTACACCATGGTTTTTTTTTTTCTTCTCTAAAAGTACCAGTAGAAATAGCCCCATGTAATGTAGAGTACATGCCATACAGTATATTGACATATTATATCCTGTGGGTAAAGAGTTTTCATGCTTCGTCTTCAGTATGAAGAGACATTCTTTTCTATCATCTGCTGCAGAGAGCAAACCAGAAAACAAGCATTGAGAAATTTTAAAACACCAAACAACAAAATATATACGATATTTCAAAGGATTTGAGTTCCTAGCACAGGTAGCCTACATTTTATGTGCATATAACGATCAAGCACAACATGATATGAGGCACATGTAGTATGCTTCAAAGAACATTTGGTGCAACGACCCTGCATAAGTGCAAGTGAGGACACTCAAATCTTGTCCTGTCCAAATACTACTACTACTACTACTACTAATAAAAAAGGTTACATCAGGTATCATAATAGGTTCCTTGGTTTGTCTCTCAGGGTGTTTGTCTCTATTTAAAAGTTCTAATTAGGTTTTAATTTGAAAGAAAACCCTTTTTAGGAAGCTACAGTAAGAATCCTTCTGCAGATGTCATTCTGGGGAATGAATTAAAGTAATGAAATGAATGAAAACCCCTGTAGTCTGAAAGAATTGAATCTATAAAATACCTACATTTTGGACATCTACTAATAGATTTCTTCTTCTCTGGTGGTGGGCGAGAACTGGAGACGGATAGTCTGAATGTTTCTGATCTGCTGCTGTTAAGCACTTGAGCGTACCTCGACTCAATCTCCTGCCATGTTCTCCATTTTATGGCAGGTCTGGAAAACAAGCGGCTTACTTACTGCTTAACTGCCATTATAAAAGATAGCAGGTAATAAGAAAGGGGGAATATAAACAATCTACAGTAATGTGTTTTTGCCTTTGCATTGGCACATGGAAAGTTGTACCTGTACCTGTATGCTGTGATCGCTTCTTTCATTCTCTTTTTGTCTCTAGCACACAGACACATTCACATAATGCCTCCTCCAGCTCTTCATCGAAAAACTCTTTCTATTACCTTCACTCAGGTCGTGAGATTGTCTCCAAACAACAGAAACATCACATCTCCACTGTGACAAAACAATTACCCAGACTTCATTACACACTGCTGACTCTGTAATTGTATTTAAAGCCTTAATTATGCTGAATGAGTTCGATGGGTTACAGATGGAAGTGAGCTCAGCTTCTTTGGTAAATGACCCTTGAAAAGAAATGTGGCAGATAAGTTTTTTTTTTTCTCCACTCAAGTCACTTTTAGCACTTCAATTCACCAAGGAGTTTAAAAAGAAAAACAATGTGTCTTACAACGTTAATGCTATCACTGGTGCATGCAGTGACCATACTGTCCCTGATGCTGCACAGAAGGCAGAATCTGTCAGAAACACAAGTGTGCTCATTTAGAGAGGGTTGATCAATTTGTCTTATCAAGGTTCTTGTGAGTTTGTTTAGGCTAGACCATCTCAAGATGGTGTTGGAGTCCTTGTTTGGACTAAATGCTCTGTTACAAGGTTTGTTTGGCTAAACAGGTCAAAAATCATGTGCAAGAAAACTGTGGGAACAGGTTGCTATTTTGTCTATAATGGCATACAATGAACTATATACTTGAAACCCTACACTATGCATTTTTACATTTACATTTTATGGCATTTGGCAGATACCCTTATCCAGAGCAACTTACATTTATCTCATTTATACAACAGAAAAATTGAGGGTTAAGGGCCTTGCCCAAGGGCCCAACAGTGGTAGCTTGGCAGTGCTGGGGCTTGATCTCCGGACCTTCTGACCAGTAACCCAGAGCCTTTAACCACTGAGCCACCACTGCCCCACATAAATGCACTTAAATGCACTTAAATGTGTAGTACTGATAGCACGTATCATTACCCCACAGCCTACACAGGAACAATTTCAAATCCAAAATATCTGGTTTAAGCTTTTTTTTGCATCAACAGGGTGGTGCTGTTCCTGCTATTTGCATCAATAATGTGTGAGTACAGTATTTATTTTGAACTCCACTTGTGTTATTAACACGTAATTCATTTCAGCATACTAATGAACCACAGCAGTCTTCACCTACACATCTAGGAACACAGTAGGAGCTCAGTAAGAAAGCAATCAGTGTAGTGTTACATATACAATGTATGAAACGATGCAAGAGTTAGGGTCCCTATGATGAATCCCTGTGACGACACTGCCATCCGGGTGCAGTAGTGGTCATTGGAGGGGTGTCATTAATCTCTCTCTCCTGTCAATCAGAGCAAAACTAGCCAATCGTGGGTGTCTGTGAGCTCAAGTATGTGGAAGAGGGCGGATAGCACTTTCCTCTACCCTGTGAAGCAGGGTGAGCAGCAGTTTGACAAAATGCAGTTGGCTGACTTCATGTGTTTCAGAGAAAGTATGTGTTACATTACATAAATCCAGATAAATCTGAAAACGCATCTTTTTCTCTAGGTTTGGCCTTCTGTCCACACTGAGACGGCGTTTTTGTCCAGCGAAAACAGAGCTTTTCGAAAACGCTCTCCCAAGTGGATAAATCTGAGAAAACGGAGATATTCAAAAACGATGATATATTTTTAATCATGTGACGCAGTCATGTGACCCATTCAGCTCAAAACAAACAAGACGGTGGACGACGTTGTACTGCAGTTGTTGTGCCTGGTATCCCGGCTGATAGCGTTGTTAAAGATTAATGCCACTTTTTATAAAGCTTCTTGCGTTTTTACACATGCGTGGTTTAGGGATGTAAGCGTTTTCAGACGTTTCAGTCTGGACGAGCAAGTTTTGGAAAATGTTTGAGAAAGGCAGTGTAGAGAGAGAGCATTTTAAAAGGAAAATGCAGTTTTCAGATCTCTCCGGATTAATGTGGATGCAGCCATAGTCTTTATCCTTCCCAAACTGGGGAGGGGGTGGAGGACAAACTCAGCTAATTATTGCATAATGTAATCATCCATAAAATGAATTGTACTCAGGCATTAGGACATAAACTGGGAGTCGGACTGGGATCCCACAGGACAGATACACATGTGACTATTTGGAGCATTGAACAGATGCAGATAACGACACACACACACTTCCATGTTCAGAAGCTCAGAGTAAATGTGTTCTCACTGTTTCACTGCCTGTCCTCTCATCACACCTCCCTCCTTTTCTCACAAAAAAAAAAAAAAAAACCAACTGACGGACCTAAGACTGTATTGAACCTCTGCGTGCACCTAATACTAAATAAAGATCCAAAAACTCCAGTGCAGATCATGCTGATGCTGAATTTATTTCATATCTTAAAGCTGTATGCAGATTTTTCAGGTTTTGTTTGGTGAATTTATTGATTTTCTAAATGGACCAATTTAAATAAACCTGTATTATTGTAAATGTTGCTTTTATTGTACGAAGTGTAGGTGATTTGGAAAAGCTGAGCGATGAGCGATGTGGGTGTCTTTATCAGACACCAACAGACGTGTTCTGACACATACACACCCTCTCTCCGCACCGAGAACACAGAGTGTATCTCTGATACACACTCTACCATCTCACACTGTGTAGTTTAATCCTCTTCCCTAAATACCACTACTCACCAGAAAAGAAGCTCACTGACTGCTCTCTTGCTGACACACACACACACACACACACACTTACTTTTGCTTTTCTTCCTTAACCACACTTCTGCTGACTTCTCTGCTTTGGAGTGACTCCGTTCTGATTTCAGGGTTCAGTGACCTTAACAGGATGTTACACGGACACACACACACAAACACACACACACACATTTTTACTACATTTATTTATTTCTCCTCTTGTAATGGACAACATCCATTAAACCAAAGGCAAGCAGTTAGCTGAGAGCCTGGATTAGTTGGTATAAAGTGTCTATTGTTCATGTAATTGTTTGCTGTATTTTTATGATCGTCAAGTTATCTAGCTTGTTCTGAAACAGAATTCGAGCTAATGCTAGACTACTCTTTTCTGACGTTTTCTCGTTCTCATCTTCTGGCTGAGAGATTCGAACTGCATATTATAAATGTGACTGTGGCTTATGATGCTACAGTACCTATGACGGACTAGTGGAAATGTGTTTCGTAATGGATAAATAAGTTCGTGTGGTTGGTGTAAACAGCACAGAATTAAAAACTAAGGAGTATGAAAATGTCTGAGGCAAACACAGCTGCGCTGATAGGGCTTGTAATGGAATGTAATTGTGGATTAAATACAAAGTGGCTCACATTATAAAGCCTCTTTATCTGCCTAGAAGGCAGGAACATAGTATGTGCGAGCACACACACACACACACACACACACACACACACACACACACACGTTTGCCTATGCTTGTGAGGACCTTCCACTGACATAATCGTCACCCTAACCTCAACTTTAATAACCAATACTAAACCTTTTGGCTCTTTTTTTTTTTTAAAGCTAAAATAAAAGCTACAGAATTTGTACTTGACCTTGTTTATCCCCACAAGGTCAAAACTGTCAGACATTCCTCTCCTATCCACCAAGATATAAAAATATGCCCACACAAGCAGTTAAGGTGCCTTTGGTGGTGCCTTTGGTGGTGCCTTCGGTGTTTCCAGTAAGCCTCAAAGACATTTTAAGGCCAAGTTCTCCTCTCCTCACACGATAAAAGGAGGATTACGGTGCATGTGTGAGACCTACGAGATGGACGGTAGGCAGGAAGAGGACAGAAAAAGGGAGATAATGGAAGAGGTAAGAATGGAAGAGAGAGAGGTACTCTGTAGATAAGACTGTTCTTTCCTTTGGAGCCTATGAAAGGCCTGTCTCAGTGTACACTCGACACGCTGACCCGCACTGAATCTACATGGCCTTTTGCACACAGACACCCAGCTGTGTTTCAAATTACTCTCTTTATGAAGCTCCTCACTATCCTCCCTATGCCGTCTCTCGCTCCCTTTATCAGTCCCACTCTGTCAGACGCGCTCTCCGTTCTCTCTATCTCTCCCTCTCTCATTCATTCACTCACGCATGAAGATCTGGGTCAATCGCATCAAACACTCAAAAGTCCCCTTTGCACGTTTTTTGAATCAGTAATGAGAAATTTGGCTCTTTGTGTGTGTGTGTGTGTGTGTGTGTGTGTGTGTGTGTGTGTGTGTGGTGGGTTCTCTGTGTGTTTAGGCTGGGGGATGGTTAACTCTGGGTTGGCTGGGTGTCTAGTGCCAGGAGATGGTGTGTGTGTGTGTGTGTGTGTGTGAGTGTGTTGGGGGTATGCTCTAATTAATGGAGTTGTTGAGTATGGCAGCAGTGCCGCTGAAGCTTCCTGCATGTTGCACACATGTCCGTCTGTTATCACTTGCTCAGTTTTCACACTACTGTACGTGCTGCTTCGGTTGAGAGAGACATCGTGAAGACGGATTTGGAAAGTGACAGACAAAAAAAATCACTACTCTAGAACACAAAGAAGGAGACAGAAGATAAAACATTCCTCCGCCTCTCTGTGATCACATCAGGGGTTCTAGGTGTTTGTTTTCTTTCCAGGTTTATTCCTTCATTCCAGCTTTATTCCTGCTCATTCACCTTATCTGAGTACACGTTATATTTCAAACGATATTTGTAAACAATGTTAGATTATTCTTCACTAATAAAAACTAATCATTAAAACCCTTGGGCTATTATTTTAATGAAGGAAGTCGCGATAGAGTGCAATGTTGTATGCAAAAGTCAGCGTACACATGAGAACTGCATTCATACCAAGGAGACGTTACATTTTTTTTTTTTATCATGTGACTCTTTACAATAATTTAAAGTAAGTAATTCTGTCATTTTTGTGCAACATATGTGCAAAGTCACATTTGAAATGTTTCATTTGAATCACAATGAATCACAATCACACGTATGTATGTAAAGATTAGAGATGGCACCAATCCAATATCCAGAATCAGTATCGGGCTGATACTGACAAAAAATTATGGATCAATTATTCAATCTAACAAATAAAAAAGACTGGAATTGGAATTTTTTGGAACTGAAAATGTTTATCTATAAAGAGATGTAATTGCATTTTTTTGTTTTTGTGATTTTATTATACTTACACATTATACTTTATTATCCTTATTATATTTGCCATGTCAGTGGTGAGGATAAGTCATGATTTTAGCTATGTATTTTGTTTAAGTGAAGTGTTTCAGTATCTGTATCATTATCGCAAAAGAAAAAGTGGTATTGCGGTGCCATCTCTAGTAAAACTCTGCTTTAGTAAGCGGTTGCTGCGATGGCCTTGGGACTGCAGTTACCACATACAATTTTGCTCTCAGGTCTTCTTTAGTGAACATTGGACTAGTTCAACAAAAACTTCATGTAGAAACCATAATGAACGTTCTTTTACTTTCACACTATCCGTTATTACCCAGATGAGGACGGGTTCCCTTCTGAGTCTGGTTCCTCTCAAGGTTTCTTCCTCATTTTGTCTTGGGGAGTTTTTCCTTGCCAGTTTGCTCATTAGGGATTAATCCACACACCAAAAATCTATATCCTGTGTTTATATGTTTCTGTAATGCTGCTTTGAGACAATGTCCACTGTAAAAAGCACTATACAAATAAAATTGAATTGAATTGAATTAAAGGTATTAATACTGAGAAACATTAAATTATATCAGAAAGTCCCTTTATGAATGTCTTATAAATATTCTTTTATTACTTGTTACAAATTTTCCAAATGCCTGACACATGCCTGAGAAAACATCTTTGCAAACTAGGCTGTTTTTGTAATTTTGTAAATTGTAAACTAAAAGGTAAATTTTTCCAGTTAAAAACCACTGGGTGTACAAACTTTTGCCCTTAAAGAGAAAACATAAAGGACAAATTAACACTGTTATTTTAGGAAGTGAGAGCATTATATTCAGGTATACTATAAATATCATACAAAGATTTCTCAAAAAAAATAAAATTTTAAATGATAATATATTATTGGATAATAACTGATGGGGCTTGTCTTGTTACTTATCAGTTAAATAAAATACATGGTGGCACAAAAAAAAAAAAAATATTCAAGAACTTTATACTTGGGTACAGTTTAACTTCATACAAGGATTTCCTACACTATATGGCCAAAAGTTTGTGGCCACCTGAGCATCACACCCACACTTGCTTTGTGCACAGGGGCATTGTCATGCTGGAGCAGGGTTGGGCCTCTTAGTTCCAGTGAAGGGAAATTGTAATGCTACAGTATACAAAGACATCCTCTATAATTGTGTGCTTCCAACTTTGTGGCAACAGTTTGGGGAAGACCCACATATAGTTATGATGATCAAGTGTCCACAAACATTTGGCCATATAGTGTAGCAACTGAGTCAGAATTTTGTATTAGATTTAATAACATCTGAAATGAAGACAATTTTTTGTTTAACAGTAGACTTTTGAACCCTACCGGACATAATAATCCATGATACCATCACATATTTCACCCTGCATTAGGATAACTGAAAACCAAAGACCCGAAAGCTGTCAAACTGCAGCTACAGAGGGGTGAAGGATTTAATCAATGGCTTGTAGGTTGCTTGAGTTCTGTATTTTCTCTCTCTCTCTCTCTCTTACTCACTCTCTCTCTGTGTAAGCAAGAGATAAAGAGGAAGAAGGAAAGCGAATGTAACATAGTGAGTAATAGGGAGAGTAGTACACAGTATATATAAGATATATATATCTTTGGTATATGTGTGTGCGTAACAGAATGGTGTGTGCACATGAGTGGGCTGAATATATTGCACTGTCATAGCAACATCAATATGGTCTGGACAGGAGCGAGGGTCCGCTGTTAATCTGTCACACAGTAGGGGTAGTGGGTAAAGATGCGAGAATGGCAGATGGAGGTTAGATGGAACTGGTCAATATGACCAAACACCACTGAGCCCTAGAGCCTCAGTGCTTCTTTAAGGTCAGCGTGGCGTGACGGATGACCTGTTATATGCTTTCCTTTAGGGAATAGCTGCATGTTTGGATATGAAAATGTGGCAGATAGGACAGAATTGACATTAGGACTTGTTGCTACACCACTGCCTGGATTCTAGTGATATGAGTGCAAATACAAATTAAATATGGCAGGGGTCAAATCCATTTTTTCCAATGCAAGAGTCAACATCTGCTTTTAAAATCACAGCAACATCAATCTGGAATCTCTTCATTATTAAACTGGTACAGTATACTAGCTCTCTTTAACATCAGTATCAGTTATTGTGCGTGAATAAAACAATGGCTTTGGCTTTATAAAATGATGTTCCAGTGTGTTGTTCTGTTACTTTCAACCTGTCTCACCTTAGTCAATCACATCTGTTCTGTGCATCACTCAATTTATATCAACTTCCATAGCTCAGAACCTCCTATATTTTAAAATAGCCGATGCGAGGTGGGAGTAGTAAGCATACTCAGATTAAAAAATAATTAAGGCATAAGTAACAAAATACTCATGCTAAATGATAGCCAAGACAGAAGTAACAACAAAAACAATACTCACTCTGAACTATAAACAAGTCAGACGTACCAAAAATACTCACACTAAATCAGGCGCATATACTCACTTAATAAACGAGGCAGAAGTACCTGAAATACTCACTAAACCATAAATGAGGCAGAAATAACAAAAAATACTCACATTAAACAAACGAGGCAGAAGAACAAAAATACTCACATTAAACGAACGAGGCAGAAGTAACAATAATACTCTCTAAACAATAAACAAGAAGTAACAAAAATACTCGCTCTACCAGATAAACAAGGCAGACATACCAAAAATACTCACACTAAATGATAAATCAAGCAGATATACTCACTTAATAAAAGAGGCAGAAGTACCTGAAATACTCACTAAATGAGGCAGAAGTAACAATAATACTCTCTAAACAATACACAAGAAAGCAGAAGTAACAAAAATGCTCACACTAAATGATAAAGAAGGCAGCAATAACAAAAATGCTTGGACTAAACAATAAACAAGGCAGAAGTACCAGCACCAGCTGCACCTTAAACACCAGCATGGTTCAGCTACACACCACATGGAATAAGAAGTGAAACACCAAAGCACATTTCTACCGTTTCTCTTATCATTCCATGAGGTGTTCAGGATGTGTCTTGTTTTAATGAGTGTTCATTAGAAGTTGCTCAGCTGAGGTCATTTTCCTCAGGGAAGGAGACAGAAGACACGTGTAGATCTCCTCTGAACACCATATCCACAGCTGATGCCACAGTTGGTGCCTTGTTACAGCCAAATGAAGCCCATGGTGATGATAATGGAACAGTCTGACAGTTCAGCACTAAACACACGCATGAAAGCACATCACAATATGTCCATGTTTTTATAAGATAGGATGTGCTTTTTTGGTTTCATCAGTATGGACTGTGTGGTTCAGTTTGGAAGATTTGATTAGCCCTGATGGATTGAGACACTGATGTTGAATTAGATATACAGAGTAACACTGTGGCTTCTTGAAAGACAGATGCATGAAACCCAGGATGCGGAAATGCAGAATTACTTTGGGTCACCGAGTATATGCGACTTCAGTCAATAATCCTGATAACACAACGAACACAATAGACTGATTTGTGTCTACTGCTGCTAGCTATGGTTCACGTCCTGCTGATGGGCTTTGATGGCTAACTCTGAGAATAAAGAGTTAGCGGTAAAACTGGTTTGATGAAGCGAACAGTTGGAGGGTGAGAAACGGGTGGTGCCAAAGAAGCATTTCCCAGTCTCGTCTAGCAATGCCAATTAGTGTTGCAGGGAGAGAGTTGTCTAGAAGATGGATGAATAGTGCTGTCAAACTGGAAGCAGATGCCAGGCATTGTGCGTGTGTGAGTGTGTGTGTGTGTGTGTGTGTGTGTGTGTGTGTGTTTGCACTCTTGCGTCTGTGAGTCTCTCGGCAACTTTGCCATCTTGAAGTAATTTGTTTGGTTCCACTTTTTAGCTCCTTTTGTGTCTTTTGTGCGTTTTCTATGCCAGGTCCTTTCTATTGATACATCCTCATATCTCCTTCACCACTAGACATAAGAAACACAAATGTTGGTTCTCCAAAACAAGGATGTGGTGGTTATCAATTTTATTTCCTATTGTTTTCTTCTTCCTTATTTTATTTTAAATTTTTTTGCTAATTGTTGGTATTGGTAACTTTCTTGTTTGGTGCGCATCTGCTTTGTTTTCCTGTATTCTTAAACACTTCTTTCTAAAACAGTTCCTCGTGCAACCTTTAGAAACCCTCTGTTGTAGTGTTGTAGAGTTCTACATAGAACCTTTAAGGTTTCCTCCAAAGACTGTTGCTGTCAAATGTGTGAAACTACCAGGCAGCTAACAATTTGAGGTTATCAGAAAGTTTTCTGAACAGTCCATTTCTAAGAACCTGAACTTTTGGTTCCTAGAACATTCAACCTGTCAAGTTTTATGGGTGGAATTTATAAATGGTCCCATACCAGTTCTGCAACCAGTTTGTCATCTCTATACTTCTGTAAAACTGTCTGACATTTTTACACTTTGACACTGCACCCAGGATTGATCCATTGTCATTGTCATCTTATTGGTTACAAAAGTGTTGATTGATATTCTGTAACAGTGGCTTTGATGGTAGTTCCGCCTGCAAGGTTTATATTAATGAACTTGTTCTAATATGTTATCGTTTCTATAGTGACAACTAATTCACAGGGACCTGTACAGTACACATGTGTTTCGTCTCAATTCGCCTACTTACTGTATGCTATGCACTAAACATATGTACTCTTTTTGTGAAGAAAAAGGACATACATTTGAGTGTGTAGTAAAAGAGTACAAAAGTACTGGGACATACTGACACACCATGTAACGTTGTTGCCTAGTTATACACATTGTCACCGTAAACAAAGTCGTCTGTGCATTACTGCTTTTCAACATTCATTATTCCTTATATAATTTATACTACATATTTTAATTTACCATTCCCTTGATTTATTTTTCCACATTTCATTTACACCTCTCTAAAATGGAAAACTCCTCCCTCGCGCAAGGATTTGTGGGCAATATTAGCTGAAAAAGTGTCCACGGACCCACACTTGGAAAATCTACCAGAAATACTAGACCGGTTCCTTCGGGATACTCGTTTCAACATACTATAATTTGGGACACACTAATTCTAATCTCAGATACTATTTACGAAGGATAGAAGACGAATTGGGATGCAGCAGTAATCTAAGAATAATAATAAAAATGTAAAAACTTTGATATGTTTCAAAGTTTATGTTTATTTAGCATTTCTGGAAGGAATCGCTAGTGTCAGCATTCGTAAAAATCAGTGGTAAAACTATAGCTTTAAGTTTTCCACAATGAGAAAGTCTTCAGGACAGGAGAAGTTTGAGGTAACATCACAAGCTCCAAAATGTTTTGGCTTATGAACTTCAAGAGAGAGGAGACGAGGGGTTTGTGAGTGAATGCTATAATATATTTATAGCTGCTATAATAGAAGTTTGTGGGTGTTTCACAAACTGTAAACAGTTAAAAGGAAGATGTGATGTTTATTAATAAAAAAAAAAATAGTTAGCATTGGCAATCTGCTATGGTATGCGAGGAATTAAACCTTTTGGAAAGTAGCGGGGGGGGGGGGATGGGGTAACAGTAACTCCAGGTCATGCTGTGCCACATCACACCACTCTGTTGTTGATCATTTTTCTATAACAGCACACCCCCAAGTGTTGTATTCTTTAGTTATTGTTCATATGATTTTTTTTCACGTATTTTTTTGTGTATTGACACTTCTTTATGGTAGCCTTGAACCTCCGGGGTTGAGGGTTCGAATAGCGCCTCCGCCCTCTTTGTGTGGAGTTTGCATGTTCTCCCTGTGCATCAGAGGTTTCCTCTGGGTACTCTGGTTTCCTCCCCCAGTCCAAAGACATGCGCTGTAGGCTGATTGGCGTTTCCAAATTTTCCATAGTGTGTGAAGGTATATGATTGTACCCAGTGATGGGTTGTCCCCTGCCTTGTACCCAGAGTTCCATGGGATAGGCTCCAGGCTATCCCCCACGTCCCTGTGTCGGATAAGGAGTATGGAAAATGGATGGATGGATGGACACTTCTTTATTTTGCTTGACACTAAATCACAGTTATGTTACAGCTTTTTTTGCTGTTGTTGAAGATTCTCATCTATACAATAATAATTCAGTTCAAAAATTAAGTTCAAACTTATTTAAAACCTTCACACGGTGTGGTCGCACATGGAATCACTTAACGTCAACACCATACTGCTTTCAAAAGTGGCATAAATTGGCTCCCTGGACCACAGTCAGGTTGGAGAACAGCTTTCACACTCAGCAGTTTTGGGTTGTTAAGAGTGTGCGATTTTGCAGCATGGCATATGGGAGTAGACCCACTAGTGTAGAACAAGTACAAAACAAAACAAAAAGTATGCATACTGGCCTACATACGCCCTCACATTCCCTTTCTGCCACTGTCTCTCACTCACATACAATCAAAACGGATACAAAACCCAAACTGTAGCACGGAACCATATCGCCTGTCTGTGTGTTTTGTTTCAGCAAGATAACAGAAGTTGTGTTAGCGTGTGTGTAGTCGTTCTGCCACTGAGGTCTGATCTGTGGGTGTCTGGATGGAGAACAGGAGGCCATTATGCTGTTGTGATATGCTGCTATGGTTTTGTGTAGTCCTGCTGTGTTGTGCTGTGTCACGCTGAGTTGTGTTGTGTTGTTTTGTGATGCACTCGGTCGTGTCAGATTGTGCTGTATAAGCTTGGGACATGCTGTGCTGCTCAATGTTGTGTAATACTCCAATGTTTTATGACTTTATCTTTATGCACCACATCTGTGCAAGAACTCTGACATGTTTCTCTGTACTGGGAAAATAACAGAAAAGCAGTTGACTTGAAAATATATGACTTATTATACAAGTCAACGGGTAGTTGTCGAATTTAGTCCAAAAACCTGTTTTGCTGTCAAAGTTTGTTGTGGTTTAAAAATATATATATTTGTTGATGCACACACAGACAAGAATTTCCCTCCTCTTATTTCCTTTTTTAGATGTTCATTTTATCTTTTTGTTTCTCTTTTTCTCCTCCCTCACGTGGGAGTCACTTTAACAGGCCATAAAAATGTAACTTTATATATTGTTAACGAAGTCCTTATTGTTCTCCAAATACAGGCTTAAAAAAACAATCTCTGAAAGGACAAACTACACAGATTTAGAGTTAATTTTACAAATATCTTAGACTGAAGAATTCATTAAAGTGTTTTGCTTAGTGGTTAGCAAGATTGCTTTGCGCCTACGGGGTCGGGGGTTCGAATCCCACTTCCGCCCTGTGTGTGCAGAGTTTTCACGTTCTCCCCGTGCTTTGGGGGTTTCCTCCAGGTACTCTGTCTTCCTCTCCCAGTCTAAAGACATGCCTTGTAGGCTGATTGGCATTTCCAAATTCCAAACCCCGCCCAGGGTGTTTCCTGCCTCCAGGCTTCCCCGTGACCCTGTGTAGGATAAACGGTATGGAAAATGGATAGATGGAGGTTTTCTGGTCTTTTCACATTACTGGGAAATGTGTGGAAATTCTTGTCAGGGTTAATCACACAGATTGGGTTTAAAAGAAAAACACTAGCATATCCCTTTAAGCCCAGTTGTAGGGGTGGAACGATGTGTCATTTGTTTAATTAATACATCGATTCAAAAGGAAAGGATGGAAAAGAAACATGGCAACAACCAATCAGTCATAATCATAATCAATTAATCAAATTATGTGTAAATAATTTAATAGTTTAGCAAGGTGCCTGTAACTCTGGCACTTTAAAAAAAGGTAGGTCATCATTATTCATGATTTAACAGCAGGCCTACCCGAGATTCTGCACGAAGTTGGTCACATATAGATCATAAGCTACTAAAAGACGTATCGTACCGAAGCAGATTCAGTGGTTCCATCAAATAGTGAATCATTGCCTTAAGAACTGTAAAATCGTATCATATCGTGGTGAAGCCTGAGGTTTAAACCCCTTCCCAGCTCTCCCACGGCTCTGTACTGTGCTATTTTGCTAGTTTGTCTCTAACTGTGCTCCTATATTTGGCCGCAACTGGCCACTTTCAGATCTAATGACCCAAAAAACAACTTAAATCTATCTCTCTCTAGCACCCACACACTCACGCAT
>JANDJT010000124.1:4751418-4772156 GCA_024331685.1 Stegophilus panzeri
ACACCCTGGACAGGGTGCCAATCCATCGCAGGGCACACAATCACACACACATTCACACACCCATTCATACACTACGGCCACTTTGGACACGCCAATCAGCCTTCAGATCCTTACACTTGCCCATTTTTCCTGCGTCCAACACATCAACTTCGAGAACTGACTGTTCACTTGCTGCCTACTATATCATCCCACCCCTTGAGAGGTGTCACTGACTACGTTTAGATGGACAACAATTATCTAATAAAGTGTTTACATGAGTCGCTTTTAGAATACTCCTTTCATGTTCCCGTTTTACATGTTATATACCGACCGACGTTCCCTCCAGAATTTCACGTGTCACCATACAGTTGGTCTTTGTTATGGTACCATATAGAGTTTTGGGTGTTTCATTTTTAATTTTACGAAAGCTTCAAGTGCAGTTATTTATTTGTCATGCTATACGTGCAAATAGACGACTGCTTGAAGCCATGGGCTGCGTCCGAAACCGCGTACTTACCTACTATATAGTAGCCGAAATATATGTATTTCACCTATTATATACTTTAGTAGGTAAGTACACGATTTGGGACGCAGCCGTGCTCTCGTGGTAGCCGTGAAACGGTTGAGCGCTGCCATGTGGGTACGTGTCCTGTCGCAAAATGCAGTGAAAACTCCTACACGACGTTAATAGTGTGATTAAAGTGTTTACATGTCTGTAATACACTTCCATAATGCAACTGAAATAGGAATTCTCCACATGTCTTAATTCGATTTGTGTTTACTTCGAGTATGACTTTAATCGGATTAAGGTCATCAGTAATCGCTGTTTACATGCTAGTTTCTTAATCAGAGTATTGTCTTAATCGGGTTAATATCAAAATATTGTTGTCCATGTAAACGTACTGACTGTAACGAGATAATCAATGTTATTCACGGCACCTGTTGGTGGTTTTAATGTTTTGACTGATCGGTGTACTTAACCTTTCACACCTTGTCTGTTTGCCAAGTCCAAATCAGAGCCAAATTTATATGTTTGGTTCATTCGCTTTTTGTTTTGGTTTGATTTCACACAGCACATTCTGTATCATAATGAACCAAACAGCAACAAAAGGATGGCTGAAGGGCAAGTAAGGGCTGAAAATATGCTCGTAAAGTATGCATAGATCTCTCAAAAATGGAGAAAACCGAGCTGGCTAAATAAATGATTAGATAATTATAGAACTAGTTAAAAATATTTTGTATGCATCACATTCAGCTTTCTCTTTTTTGTCAGTTCAATTATCCACAACAATGGCCTTTCTGCAGTGCTACAGCTCAACCCAAAATACATGGCAGTGTGTTCACTTCTTGTAGTTGGTTTGGTTTTAGGGTCAAATCACTTTCTCACCACAATCGAAGTTCAGACTAGTTCAGACCAGTTGTTTTAGTCTGTTTTAGAGTTCGATTCTAAGGACTAAACACTGCATATGCAAAAGCACATGTAGAAATTATTTGCACTACTGACATTACGTATATCTCTCGAGTTTTCTCATTTTAGGCTTCTGAAAAATTCTATTCTAAAATTCTGGGGTTTTTTTCCACAGACAACGAGCTGCTCAGTTCTGATTATTTTCCTTAATAAGTAATTTATGAAGCATAAGTTAAAAAAGGGGTGGCAGTTGTTATGGTTTACGAATATTTTCACTGCAGTTAACCTTACAGACAGCAGAGGGTGCTCAAAATACAAACTGCTTCTTTAAATTCACCCATCCATTTTCCATACCACTTATCCTACACAGGGTTGTGGGGAGCCTGGAGCCTAGGAAATTCGGGGTGCAAGGCGGGGGACACCCTGGACGGGGTGCCAACCAAAAGACGAAGGGCACAATCGTACACACAGTCACACACTACAGACAATTTGGAAATGCCAATCAGCCTACAACACATGTCTTTGGACTGAGGGAGGAAGCCGAGGAAGCCGGAGAACCCGGAGGAAACCCCTGGAAGAAGGTGGAGAACATGCAAACTCCATGCACACAGGGTGGAGTCGGGATTCGAGCCCCCAACCCCAGAGGTGCGAAACGCGCTAACCACTAAACCACTGTGCCCCCCAACCCCCCGTCCCTGGCAACCCAGTTCCGACTCCCCACACCCTGCTTCTTTAAATAATTACTGATAATTATATTATGACTTCAGATTTATAGTTACATTTTTTAAAATAACAATGTTTATGCTTTTAGATCCAGGAAATAATATACTGTAATAAATTACATACTGTAGAGCCTCACTATCATTTCTGCCTCAGAAGTATACAAGTTATACAAGTTAGTAAATAAGTAAATATTACATGTGAATTTGGTGCACTTCTTTAATGCCTTGTAATGCATTGCACATTAACAATTCACCAAAAAAATCATTACAGCAGATCAGCAGGTTGTTTTAACTTGTTTTTACCTGTAAGTAGATGCTGTTGAAATCAGCAGGGTCCAGAGAAAGTTCTGTAATGCAGCACATAAATCCTCAGACTGATGGCTGAGTGTCAGGTGACTCAGTTAATCCCAACTCCGTGTGCTGGATCTTAATGAGCCTCTCCTGCTATGATTCTCTGAACCAACAATTTACAATTTACTTAGACAAACTCTCTCTCTCTCTCTCTCTCTCTCTCTCTCTCTCTCTCTCTCTTTTTCTGGTTAAGTACATATAATTTGTTGCACTCCTACAGATCTTCCCTGCTCATAAAGTATGATATTTATTATTTACATCTACCTCTTATTAAAGCCCCAAAGTACACTGATGCGCCACAAGTGAAGTGAAACACTGAAGTGACCCTGAAAGAAGTCGACGACCCAGAAAAACCCCCCAGCCATGTTTGAATGTCAGTTTACTTGTTCACTAATGTACTCTGAGGCACACAGATAAAACTGAAACCTTACAGTATCGTTGAGCAAGGAATTTACCCCTCCCTCTCTCTCTCTCTCTCTCTCTCTCTCTCACTCTCTCTCACTCACTTTTATTTCTTTCTTGCACTCTCTCTTCCTTTAAATTGACCTGATTCTGATAATTCAAACCAACTGTTCATCTGTTATCAGTAGAAGAGTAGAAAGCAGCTACACTACAAAAATCGAAGCCTAGGAGTTACATCACAGCTAACACAATATACGTTAGAAAAACATTTATGAGACTACAGTAGTAACTTTAAATCCCTCTGACATTTAATCTGTCAAGTTTTCGGTGTAATCTGAAAGCATTACAGTCGAGATATTAACAATCGAGTGATATTTTTTAATTTTGTGAGGACAGAACATTACAATAGACAAATCACACACAGACAAGTATATTTCCACATGTAACCCCCGTCTTCAAACCTCCCACCCATCCCAATTCCTCCCCGACATGCGGGTAAGTTACTGAGCAATGACTAAATAACTAAGCAAACAACTAATGATACATAATAATAATAATAATAATAATAATAATAATTGTCATTATCTAAAAGCCTTCCATTAGACATCTTCAGGTGAAACAGTAACATCATTAATACAATCTAGGACACTTTTAGGATACTATTTTTGTTGTTTTTGCCTTTTGGTTGGGATTCCTGTCTTGTTGCACCATACACCCACATTTGTAATTCATTTTATTTGAAGAATAAATAGAAGTAGAATTTTTTTTTATTTCATTAAAAAACATGGGGGATGCAAACTTTTGCACTCTTCGTAACTAGGTACATTGTGTAAGAATATTATATAAAACAAATGAGCGCTTTCATCCATCAATTCTTAATAAAAACATTCAGATTCTTCAGATTAGATCCTAAAATTGCTCCTCATATGATTTTCTTTCTCTAAAAAAGTTAAAGGGTTGCCAGTGTGTAGGAATTTCAAGAGTAAAAAAATTCTACAAATATTACACCTGAAATATGTATTAAAAAAATCTTCCAATGTGTTTATAAAAAAAAAAAAATCATGTTTTAAATATGTAATTTATTTAATTTAATTTATTAAATTAATTAAATTAATTTTTTAAATCATCTTTAAATATAGCAATGTGACTGGTTTAACAAACATTACAGCCCAACCTTGTACCTGCTAAATTTGTTGTTAGTTATAATCATACGTAATGTAGTCTTCATAAGTCTACACACTTGTACATGTCCCATATTTTTCTTTTTTTTAACGAGAGCTTTGTATTACTGACACACTTGTGTTGGTATTTCAAAGAAAAACTACACACACTCTGAAGGATAACCTGTACAGTGATCACTTTCATACTGAGTGTGTTTATTCATTTGATCTCACTTTCAAAATGATTAAAAATCCCAAACTTCCTGAATATATACATTTGAATGATTTTGCCTCAAATACTAGAAAGTCCAGAATTAAGAAATATTTTCTAAGAATCTACCTGAGAAATATCTCAATTCAATAGGATTTGTTTGTCTCCTTTAAAAATATCTGATACTTTCCCACTTTCTCTACTTCAAATCCTGATCTCACAAGCCTCCGTTACAGAAAAAATACACACAATTTCATTTACATCTGCCTTTTTTCGGGTACAAAGCACTTCTAAAAGTGAATCCGAACCATGTCTAATAACCAATAACTCACTTCTCACACTGCTCACTTTGGAGATATTTAGTACCTAAATACAAAAATAGACATGACCTACATAAGGGTTAAGAGATGTCACGTTAGAGGAATGAGAGAGTGACATGTTGAGGTGAAATGAGAGCGAGAGCATACCTGAGTGTTCTCAGATGTGAGGTATGTCCCCGCTGTAGCCTCTTCGTGATTGCACAGGCGATGTCTCTTGTGTCTAGATTTATGTCTTCCTTCTGTATTCCATCCCTCACGTTCCTGTCTCTTTGTGCTCGAACATTTACTTTCTCTTTCTCGTGCAACACCGCTTTATGTGGCTCTGTATCAGGCTGTGTGATTGGGTATGTGTGACAAAGTGTGAATAAGTGTTAGAGAGAGAGAGAGAGAGAGAGAGAGAGAGAGAGAAAGCAGACTGCTGGTCGAATGCTCACCAGCGAAGTGTGTGTGTGTGTATGTGAGTGTGTGCAGCACACCGTAAGAGTGTGAGCGTGTGACTGAGTGAATGAGACAGAGCAAGAAGGAAGCAGCACAAACATGACGTCTCTGTGGGAAAGCCTCCCTCTCTCCCTCCCAGCCTCCCTTCCTTGCTACTTCTTTCCTCTCTCTCTTATCCCATACTCTCTTCTTCGACCCCTTTCCCTCTCCATATCTTTTATGTATTTTCTTGCCGTTTGTCATCCTAACACAGGAAATCATTCCTCTTTTTGTTATCTGCTGCTCCATTTTTGGAATGCATATAGCAGTGTTGTGTTTTTTGACTGGGGGGAGGCTAAACATATTTGCCTAAAAAAACAAAAAAAAAACCCCTACAGTCATGAATAACTTAAATGTGGCTGGCACAAAGCAATGTGCATATTTGAGTCTATTGTCTGTTAATCTCTGAACACAGCGCTGATTCGCTGAAGGTTACTTACATTGTGAATATATACTCTGGATTTCGAGCATAGAAAATTGCATTCTACAGAAAAGCTGACTGCTTTATTTTTAGATTTAAGGAGTAAAAAAAAACTTTGTTGTAGAATACATTTTTGTGCTGTTTAATCTTTTGCAAATCAAATATAACATTATTATTTCCAATCATTAAATGAACCTAAAAAACTCATAACAAACAATCAAACAAACAATCATAAGCATAAGCTTATTCATATTATTATATTCATTATTCATATTAACATTCGTGCAATTATCCAATCAGCCAATCACGGGTCAGCAGCACAATACATGAAATCATGCAGATACAGGTCAAGAGCTTTGGTTCACATCAAACATCAGAATGGGGAAAAAAAGTGTGATCGCTGTGACTTTGACCGTAGCATGGGCTGGTTTGAGTATTTCAGAAACTGCTGATCTTCTTCAATTTTCTCTAGAGTTTACACAGAATGGTGCGAAAAACAAAAAAAAATCCAGTGTGGGTGGAAATGCCTTCTTGATGAAAGAGGTCAAAGGAGAATTGACAGACTGATTAGCCAAGAACAGGAATCTGAGGCTACAGTGGGCAAAGGCTCACAGAAACATTATCTGGAAACTGCTAAAAATGCCATAGAAACTTCTCTACACTTTAAAACATGCCAGGATCTATGAATATTCACAATATGCTAATTGGAAATACCCTCATGTCCTCCTGTCAGCTCTAATGGCTAGCTAACTAGTCAGCTAGCTAATTGCTAGTAAACGCTCTCGCATTTATTGCAAGTTCATACAAGCTGTATTTCAGTATCTCAATCTTGCATCATCATCGCCTCAGTGATTTAATTAACAGCAGCCAAATGTAACATTGATAAAATGTCAAAATGACAAATTATAATAACAACCATGATTTTGTCGATCACTAACATTAATAATTAGTTATCCAGGTACATGTGTGACTACATGTGTCAATGCAGCAGCAATGCCTGCAATCTTTTCCTGCATACTTTCTGCACACTTAGTGGATGAAAAAAAAAAAAATCCACTAGAGGACATGTCAGGTCTCACACATCCATATTGATCTGGAAAATGTTTAGTGATTTCATGACAACTGTTCTGGGACGCATAACTGTCAGATGTTGGAAATTACTAAGAGCACTGTTAGGTTCTCTTGTCTGCTGTCATTGTGATTGTTGTCATGAACTGTGACTCTAATCAAAAACTACACACTTAGATTTAGGAGACTCAGAATACTGGCACGACTTTTTGATAGGTTTGTAGGTTGTTTTTTTGTTTTTTACATTGAAACACATTGAAACAATCATTGGAATTTTGTTAGTCTCAAAAATACTCAATATTCAAAAATACTAAATAATAAAGATTTTGAAACACGGTTCTAGTTTGGGGATGCCATGTGACAACTTGCCATACTGCCTCCACAGTTTACACTGCTATTGTACCACGAGCATGTGTCACGTAAATTTTTTCGGACCTGAATAATTGACTCACCGAATGAACATAAGATACGTGTGGCAGCCATCTTGCATATTTATGCACATAATTAAAAGCTGAGCTGTTTTTTTTTTTTTTTAATGGAAGTACTGATAATGTTTTGAATAGGAATTTTTGTTGTTGTTTTGTTTTTGTTTTTTCAAAAGACCATCTTAAGAAATTTAACAGAAACATTAAACGGTTCATAACAGAAATTTCCTGCAATATTTTGTCTAAATGGCAGTAGTGACATTGGATCTAAGAAACGGTTTGTTCCATCATAATCAACACAATCTTTCATTCAAACCTTCCACTCATGCCACTGCATCAGCAGCTTTCCCTCTCCAAGACTTCAACCAGATTATACCATCACAGCCATGACAATGGACCGTTTGAGAGCGGTAATCTGCCTCAGTCATATGAGCCATAACAGAGGGAGTGTTTGAGCTGAGCAGAGGGGAGGGGTGCAGACAAACGAAGCTCCCAGCTGGGCCAAAATTCGAAGATGTACCCCAGCAACCACGCCCTTCTTGCTTCCACACATTTAGATGGCTCCATGTGTAGGGTAGGTACAGTGTGGAAAGGCTCCACGGGGGGTGAACTTGTCTCGAACTGCTCCTCTCTGTCTTTGACACCCTGGGGAGCTGCTCAAACCCCCAGCCTTGTTTGAGAGCTAGTCTGATTTGCCTCTCGCCATCTTGTTCTCTCTTTATTTCTATTTCACTGTCTCCCGCTGTTTGATCTTGAGCACAAAACCCCAGCAGTAAGCATAGTCTCTCATGGAGGCTTGCAAACTTGTGTGCTATTTCAGTATTTTACTTTCCTCCTCTTCCCTCGTGGTGTTTACATGTTCAAGTGTAACTCCACACTTGAACATGTGATACCAGGCTTTTTCCCCCCTTCTTTTTACTTTCTCATTTCTTCATTAAAGCATCTTTTTGTTTCTCGCTTAGAAAGAGGGAGGAGGACAGACCCCAAACCCGCAGAGGGTGGGCTGCTTCTAGGCTTTAGACCCTGAAAAAAGACTGTCAAGTGTCAGACTAGATAGGAAGGCTCTTGTGAATTCTTGAAAAAAAGATATCTTGGCTGGAGCATCGAGACATTGAGGCAACATTAACTGAGTTTCATAATAGCATTCTGCGCTTGTCATTTCAGTTTTCACCCTGTTATATCACCTGATGCAGAATTAACCTTCTCATTTAGAGCTTTCTTTCTTTGCAAAGTCACCCACAGAGCCTCTTTCATTTGTCTCTACAATAAACATGTGAGTGGAATTTACTGTTGGGTTTCGATAACGTTCTTTGTAGCTCGAAAACTATTCTCTATGAATTTTGAATCTGCATAATATGGACATACGAATTGCCAGATGAAATTGCCATGAAATTACCTGATTGAACCAGCCCAGATCAAGAGAATTGTTCTTCACAAGTATTGATGAAAATTAAAAATGGATAAAAATAGGCCAACCTTTTAGGAAGTCATAAATTATTCATTGATGCAATAACCAACAGTCACTCAAAACTGGGAGCCATTATAAGAGATTTGACACATGGCCATGCGCGCACACACACACACACACACACACACAGAAACACACACAGCCACATTGTGAGGACATTAAAGCATCCCTGGACATGTCATTTTGCATAATCATATTCTCTGTGATTTAGCTAAGAGTAGACAAACCTGTTAAACTGTAGCATATAGTCCCAAATTGTTTTGTTAAATTCTCCATGACTTTTTTAAAGAGTACCCAAACCAAGTCAAAATCACCATGAGTACCAAAACTACACTGAATTCCAAAGGTTAGTGGACACCTGACCATCAAACCAATATGTATTTGTTGAACGTCCCGTTCCAGATTTAGTCCCCTTTTGCTGTTAAAATAACTTCCACTCTTCTGGAGCGTGGCTGTGGGGATTTGTCTTCATTCAGTCACAAGAGCTTAAGTGATGTCAGGCACTGATGGTAGGTGAGGAGGCCTGGTGCATGTCAGTGTTCCAGTTCACCCCGAAGGTGTACAGTGCGGTTGAGGTCAGGGCTCTGTTCAGGACAGTCGAGTTCTTCCACTCCAACCTTGGCAAACTATGTCTTCACAGAGCTCACTTTGTGCACATGGGCATTGTCATGCTGGAACACGTTTGGGCCCCTTGGTTCCAGTGAAGGGAAATTGTAAAGCTACAGCATGCAAAGACATTCTCTACAATTGTGAGCTTCCAACTTATAGCTGTGATGGTCAGGTGTCCACATACTTTTGGCCATGTAGTGTATTTTATTCAACACTATCATCCTGTTAGCTAGCTGGCTAACATTCCACAGTGACTTTTGCAGAATTGACACAAATCTACACTCACCGGCCATTTTATTGTGTAAACCTGTACACCTGCTCATTCAAATCATGCAGTTATCCAATCAACTAATCATGTGGCAGCAGTGTAATGCAAAAAACCATACAGATATATGTCAAGAGCTTCAAACATCAGAATGTATCCCAGTGACTTTAACAGTGGCATGATTGTTGGTGCCCGATATGAGTATTTCAGAAACTGCTGACCTCCTGGGATTTTCACACACAACAATCTCTAAAGTTTACACAGAATGGTGTGAAAAACAAAAAACAGCCAGTTGTGTGAGTGTAAACAGCTTTTTGTTGAGAGACGTCAGAAGAGCATGGTCACACTGGTTTGAACTGACAGGAAGGCTGTGGTAACTCAAATAAGCACTCTTTATAACCATTCCCTGCGACATTTCAGCATCATGTCTACAAGGTATTCTCGAATGGGTTCTCAAAATGTCCATTTCTTTATTGTTAAAAATTGCTTTTGTTTAGCTCATTTGATGTATGCAGAGGTTGGTGTAATTATTCAAGCACACAGGGGAAGCCTAAGTGTTTTTGTATGTTCACTTGTCAGATTTAGTCAGCTTGCTGTGCTCCTACCACTGATGATTATTATGAAGGTTAATGCTGTTCATTGCAGGTTCTTACCAGAAAGCACTTCGCAGCTTCCTTTTAACATCACAGCAAATTTACAGGCCGCATAAATAAAAGCTACAGATGCATAAAATGTGACTATTGTGTTAGAAATCATTATAAGCACCAGCTCAATAGGCTATATGTACACATATTGTGTATTACGCATTTGCATTAGTCTATATACTGAGTTCACTAGAAAGCATGCTCTCTGAAAGCCTTTCATGATGCATTAGAGGGCCGGTTGTAAAATATCTGCTGACACTGCATGGCTGGTTAAGCATGCTGGACAATCATAAGAATCTTTTCTGCAATTCTGGCGTTGTTGAAATTGCTCACAGAGACACTATGTTGTGTCTCCCAGTGTCTGCTTTGGGCATTCGTGAATAGTCAATGACAATTGATTCCCCCTTGTCAATCTGAAACAAAAACAAGCTTAAACCACCAGAATCCATTTGCATCATTTAGCAAGAACTGTCCATTATGAGTATTGCTTCCCTGAGTCTTCCATTCCTGAACCATTCACTCATAGCAATCCGCCTAGTTTAGCCTATTTTGCTAGCCATCGAAGGTGCAATTCAATCAAGAAGGGCTGAGCAGGGTCTAATTATTGCTAGGTTTTGGGTTTATGTCCACTAGAAAGTGATCTGTCGCTCTGAGACTTCCATGCTGAGTGTGTTATTGCAGCACGTTGCAGCCTGCTGAATAGGAATACTCACGCCTGAATGCAGAGGCCCCAACACAATCAGTAGACAATGATCCGAGACTTACTCTCACGCCGCTGTTTTCTATGTATGATGGCGTAACTCTGAATACAGAAATGAAAACAGAAACCTATGCTCTGCTCAAAACACTTTAGATACACATCAGGTGTTGCAATTTTCTGCAAAGCTTGAGTAAACCAAATTTCACCCATGCCTTTCTTGAAAAAGTGCCAAGATGTCTAGAAACATAATAGCTGGATAAAGCAGTATGTCTGAAAGGAAAATTCGCTATAGAAAGATAAATGGTGTGTTTTGGCTGTGGAGAGTATCAGACTCTGGCAGCTGTCATGTTGCTAACTAATTATCTGCCACATGTGAAAATCTCCAGCCAACTTTTCTGATAAAAAAGAAGTAATTACACTATTGACCAGGACAAATTCAATGTTGGTTTAAGCTGGTTTATGATAGTCCTGAACTGGGCATGCTATCTGATTCATAAAAACCTGGCCTTCTGTAACACAAAAGATTTATGGTTTGCAAGCCCAGGTTATACCACAGTTACTACGGTATATCTGATAGAAAACTCTTTGGGGTATTGTGGGTTTTTTCACTGGTTAATGGTTTTCAGCTTTCTAAAGAGGTTCTAATTTCTAAAGAGGTTTCTAAAGTGGTTCTAACTATCTAAAGTCTACTATCAGAGGGACAAACCAAAGATCTCTTTAAAGTGCTAGGTGGAACTATATTTATTTCTAAGAATATAACATAACCAAAAATGTTTATTTACAATGAATCCATAGAAGAACCATGTTTGGTTTCATAAAGATCCTTTTGATGGATGGAATATTGTTGGTGTCACAAAAAAAACCCATGAAAACATGATTTTGGAAAATGATTATGCAGTTTATTGTGGCAACAACAAAAATGTCTAATGAATCATGGAGCAAAAATAAAATTCTTTGAAGAACCAAAAATGGTTCCTCTAGGGCTTTACTCTAAATGTCGCCTTTATTTTTGATGCACAGTAAAGATACTAGTCCCCATGATAATGCCATGGTCAAGATCATGACAACTAGCAGATGAACTGTAAAAAAAAAAAAGGGTTGGATGGGTGGAAAATATGGAAAACCCTGCTGGCTAAGATAAAACCAGCAGACTGTATAGACAGTCTATGGACTACCCTAGTTAGTTAGCTAGCTAGACAGCCTATACATGTAAAAGTGTAAGAATATAACAGGGTCTTCTTAATCCTGTAAATTCCAGTTCATTATTCAATTATTTATCATTAAGCATATTACTCAGTACTGTGAATTATTCCATAAACACAATGAAACCAATGTGAAAGGCATGTTGTTACAAAGGTAAGGGCTGGAAATGAGGGATGGCCTTTTTCCAAGTGAATAAGTTAAACTGAGAGGATGGCACCCCTTTGCATCACCCTTGATTAGGGATGTAACTGAGTACAGAGGTATTATTTGGAATAAACTGATAGAAATAAGAGGATAATTATTTTTTTTCCTTGTTAAAACTAGAAGTGTGTATCAGGACATGGATCCTGCACGACGCGACAATAAAAGTCTCGTGAGTGGGAGGATATGTAATTCGCATGACACAGAAATGTCAACAATGCATTTACAATGTTCATTTATTCATCCTCTGTAACTGCCTGGTCAGGATTGTATTAGTTTAAATGAGGTTAATAGTTTGTTTAGTCCTATGTTTTGGAAAATATAACCAATTACATTTGTTTGAAAATATCATGGGCAGGTAGAAACAAAAATGAGGGCATGCACATGTAATAAAAAAAATATTAGGCCACACCCACTGAATACTGATACGGATATTTGGAGCACAAAACAGATAGAGATACAGCAGTGGCATTGCAGTACATCCCTACCCCTGATAATAGCCACATTTACCATAAGATACCAAAGTAAAACCATAGCAGCACAACAGTTTAATATCCATGTGATACAATATTTACTAATCATAATTATAGTGAAGTACCTCATTAAACTGATCCTCATTTTTAGTACCATAAATAAAGTATGACACTCATACATTAAAACCCATGTTAAACTACAGGGTTGCTGATACTTGCACTATGTGGGTCATGACGGTCACCTGCTCTGTTGGGAAACTGTTTTATTTTTTCCCCAGCATCGGCCAGAGAGGTGCTTGTGTTTGCCACAGTCTCTCAGTAGGTCAGGTGACACAGGCGCAGTGGGAGCGCTAGACAATTACCTCAGCTTGGACGCTGTCACCTCAATCTGCACACATTCAAGTCTTTCTGTGTTAAAAGGCTAATAAAATACCAAAAACAACTGCATTTCTTGCTGAAGCAATGAATAAAGAGAGGTTGGGGTTTTCTTTGTCTACGGCATCACCTGTGTGGTTTGTGTCATTTCCCACTGATCACACGAGACCTCTCATGGACGTCATTCAGGAGCACACAGGCACAAAGGCACACCCAAGACGCCAGTACAGCTCCACTGGGGTGTTTGTGTATGTGTGTGCGTGTGTGTGAGAGAGAAAGTGTGAAAGTGGTTATACACAGTAATGAGTGGAATATACACAGTGACGTACATGCCCAAGAAATAATACCCTTGTTTATATAAACAGCACCTCATTTTCTATTACTTAGAATGCAGCCAGCATTTATTTCACTTTATATGTGTGAGAAGATATCATATTTTGGCTACTAACAGCACATTTGTGTCATTTTTTCCCCCATCTAGCAAGACATTCAGTCCCAAAAGCAAGATGCTAATGCATCTACCCTCAATCCCCTGCTTGACTCTTCAAACCTTCAACAACAACGACTCCATAAGCCGCGTGAAGCTTGTGGCTGTGTGGAAGTGTGAATGCATGCTAGAAAGTCAGTGGTGGTGATAAAGGAACATGAGCAACATGAACACACACCACAATTTAAGATTAGTTCAGGGAGCTTGGAGTGTATGCCATGGAGTAATTTCCTGTTAAATCATAACTGGGATGACATCAGGTTTTAGAGAGAGCGAGAGAGAGAGAGAGAGAGAGAGAGAGAGAGAGAGAGAGAGAGAGATACACTAAGTGGAATAGAGAAGAAAGAAAGTTTATATATATTAGTATATCATAGTATGTCATTAACTTAATGGACAACTTTTAGTAAGGAGTATAACTGTTTATGTGACTAGAGCTAATTACTGTCTTCTTGCACCTAAGAAAAATAAATTCTATAGCAAACATTCTAATTAAGATACAACACCAATATTTGATACATATAACCTTTAAAATGTGTATTAATGATATATTAATAACATAGTTATTCATATACAATTATATGATCATCCCAGAAAACAGAAACAGCATGGAGTGTTAAGCCGCATCATCATTTTTATCCATTTATAGTTGCATTTAATGTTGTGGAACATATTCTAAATAAGTTAGCACTTGCATTATACAGTCCCTCCAGGATTTTGCGATTTTGCAATCGCAGAAATGAATGCAAAATCAAGGAAACTTGCAATTTTTCAAAATTACTGCGAATTTTTTTTTACACATTTGGGCCAAGACAAGTTCTGTGACGTCATCACAGCTTGCATTCAGCCAAAGCCCTCTTCGATTCATGTGCGTCCAACATGAGTACAGCTAAAAGTTCTCACTTAACAACAAACATCGCTGTGAAAGACCGTGCAAAACAATTTTGTGCAAAAGCAATTTCGCCAATTCAAGTAGTTTTCTGCAAAAAAAAGGCACAAAAACACCACAATTTACATCGCAAATCTGGAAAAAAAAAACAAACCTGCAGCATAATCGAGCATTTTTGGCTGCAACAATCACAAAAAACTCTGCGAACTCCTGTACAGACTGATTACAGCAGCTAGAAACAATTGTTCCCTTACCAGCCCCTTATTTTTTCTCTCTCTTAAAATTGTTAAAATTGTAACTGAAAACTGCAAAGGGCAAATCCTATACAGTGGAAAAACAAACTTTACAAAGATCTGACTAAAACAAAGCACTGACACTGGATACTCCTTTCATGAATGTTAAATAAACATCCCCTCACCGACAATGAAAAAACTACTGTCAGAGTCGGACCTACTATCAGAGCTGCTGTTATAGAAAATAATTCAACACCTTCTGTGCAATCAAATTCAAGGTTGTGTTAGTGATTATTTTCCTATAGACCAAGATCAAAACACATAATCTCAAATCTTTAACTAAAAAGTCTTTTACTCCTGTTAGGGCAATACACATTTAACCTTGAACTCCAATCCCCAATATCAAAACCGTCACCCTCAAAACATCAGTTACCCTTCTGTTCCCAGCAGACCTCTCCTGCACGGCCGCTCAATGCAAAATAAATCATCACAAAAGTGATGGTGCAGTGATTCATGGTGAGCCACTCAGGGCAAGACCTCGGTTTGTATTGTGAGCTTTGATTAAGCACAGGGAATCCTGCACCGTTTATCAATACCTGGCAGTTGCTGTAGTCAAATGGTGTTATATATCACTCACTGCTGTTGTAATGTATTAAACGTATTGCTATCATAATATAATCATATTTTATTCAATGAGAACCATTGGGTAATGCATCATTGTTTTCAAGGGTTGCAGGTCTGCTGCATACTTTAACTCAAAGACTCTCTGAATCTCAACTCGCTTTTATCTGTGCATTACAAAATATCATTTAAAACCACTTTGGTCTAGCTAAATGCATAACAGTTATAATGTAATATCTTACTGATTGTATTGGCATTTTTATTTTAAGGTTAATTATCATTTTTGTGCTTTTTTGCTTCTGTTTTATTGTCTTGTATCACTTGGTCTATTAAGTCCAGTATATAATCGCTCATTTTATTCTTCTAGTTTTTAAGGATTTTGAGCATTGACGTTGTTTTATTCATTATTTTACTGCTTCTAGTTTATTTATTTATTATATATATTTTTAGCACTTTGTTTCATTTGTTGTCTTCTTTGCATGTTCTCGCCATGTTCATGTGAGTTTGCTCCAGTTTCTCCAGTTTCCTCCCCAAAACACAATAAATTACCCCTATGTGCGAATGAGAGTATGAATCTGTGTGTGCATGGTGTGTTGTGATGGACTGGCTTCCCATCCTGGGTATATTCCAACCTCACGCCCATGGTTCCCAGGAATTGGCTCTGGATTTACCGCGACTCTGACCAGAATAAAGTGCTTACTGAAAGTGAGAGCATTATCGTCTTTGTTTTCTCTCATTTTTATTATACTCTCCTGCTTTTTTAAATGACCGCTCTCCCTCAGGTTTTGCTGACTTAGATTAAGGTTTGAATTGAATTGAACAGGCATTTTATGTCAATAGAAAAGCTCTTTCCTACAGGAACAGGTTTATTATGTCCCCTATTATCTGCAATCTGCCAGTTGTTTTTATGTGTGATTTGCATTTATTGGTGTCTCAGAAAGCTCCTAATAATGGTGGGTTGTGGGGTAAAAGCCACATATTAATCTTCTCCACTTTTCTCCAGCTGCAGGGCTGCAGGACTCACAGCATCAGATCATGTGGTTTTTTTTTAGAGATCCAGCTCAGTTATATTCCTGTTATTGGTCAGTCTGTTTTTGATACATGGGTACATTCATTCATTCATTCCTTCCTTCCTTCCTTCCTTCTTTCCTTCGCATCCCTGGCACATGCATTTCATTATAGCTTCGGTTCAGACAGTAGGGATGTTAACGAATATGAACACATCATTCAGAATGAACAGATTATATATTCTGAACAAATGCAAATACAGATACATTTTTAGTTGTTTTTTTTTTTTTTTAAGAAAGCTTGCCAGAACAGTTCACAGGGCATTTGATTGAGACTAGAGATATTCATCAGGATCCCAAAGGACACAACAGGAAAGTTCCATGAGTAGGAAGTCTTGACTTTCATGTGGGCATGAGCGAGCTATGAAGCTCAAATAAAGTCCACATTCATTAACATGAATGAGCGTCAGTCCTTAGTACCTGCCTGGTCAGGGTAGCATTGGTTTAAATTATGCAGTTAGCTTGCTTCCACCTTCAGCCATAACAGTAAAACCACTGACATGTGAAGTGAATAACATTGATTATTTCGTTACATTGGCACCTGTTAAGGGGTGGGATATATTAGGCAGCAAGTAAACAGTCAGTTCTCAAAGTTGATGTGTTGGAAGCACGAAAAATGGGCAAGTGTAAGGATCTTAGCAACTCTGACAAGGGCCAAATTGTGATGGTTAGACGAAAAGGTCAGAGCATTTCCAAAATAGCAGGTCCTGTGGGGTGTTCCTGGTTTGCAGTGGTTAGTACCTACTAAAAGTGGTCCAAGGAAGAACAACCGGTGAAACAGTGTCATGGGCTCCCAAGGCTCATTGATGCGCGTGGGGAGTGAGGGCTAGTCCATCTGGTCTGATCACACAGACGAGCTACTGTAGCACAAAATGCTGAAAAAGGTCATCCTGGATGTGATAGAAAGAGACACAGCTTGTTGAGTATGGGGCTGCATAGCCACAGACCAGTCAGAGTGCCCATGCTGAACTCTGTACAACGCGCCTACAATTTTACTTACCTGGGGAAGAGATGGCACCAGGATGCACTATGGGAAGAAGGCATGCCGGCAGTGTGGTGTTCTGGGCAATGTTCTGCTGGGAAACCTTGGGTCCTGGCATTCATCTGGATGTTACTTTGACACGTACCACCTACCTAAACATTGTTGCAGACCAAGTACACCCCTTCATGGCAACGGTACTCCCTAATGGATTTGCTTGTATTTTCTCATTTGTAAGTCGCTTTGGATAAAAGTGTCTGCTAAATGAATAAATGTAAATGTAATGTAAATGTAATGGCAGTGGCATTTTTCAGCAGGATAATGCTCCCTGCCACACTGCAGAAATTGTTCAGGAATGGTTTAAGAAACATGACAAAGAGTTACCTGTTGAGTCGAGGTGTTGAGTTGGTCAAATTCCCCAGATCTCATTCCGATCAAGCATCTATGGGATGTGCTGGACAAACAAGTCCGATCCATGGAGGCCCCACCTCGCAACTTACAGGATTTAAAGAAGCTGCTGCTAATGTCTTCGTGCCAGATACCACAGCACATCTTCAGAGGTCTTGTACCAGGATTACAATAAAATGTTACCAATTCTACGGTCTTAGCACAACAGTATGTCAACAAAAATCTGTCACTTTTTTCAAATGGTATTTCATTTTGAGATCAGAATTGAATAAAGCTGCATTTGTGACAGCTAATGCCTCCTAGCAGTTGATGTGTTGTCCTTGTGAATGTATGTCACTTCTCAGGAAGGACTTTTGTGGTGTTCATGTACTATGAACACAACATCAATTATGTATATTTGCAGATTTACAATAGTTTGAAGTTGCCTTTGCTTTTTTTACTTTCCTGTATTTTTGCTCACATAATGAGCCACATGCAGCAACATTACTGTATTAATAAAAAAATGCCTCTCACAGGATGATTTTTGTTTTTCGCACCATTATGTATAAAATCCAGCAAATGTTTGTGTGAAAATCAAACACATACACAAATCACCTCATCTGGCACCAACAGCCATGGTCAAAGTCACTGTTATCACCTAGATTTTTTTTTCCTGATTCTGATGTTTGATATGAACATTAACCGAAGTTCTTGATTCATATCGTCATGATTTTATGCATTGTGCTGTTGCTACATTATTGGCTGATTGGATATTATTTGATTTTATGAAAGAGCAGGTGTTCCTGTTTAAGTAAGTGTAAAACAGTGAAGAAAGCTAAACGCAGGCTGAAGTCCTCCTCTACTCTAACAATGATGGTAATGAGATTTCACATGAGGCAGCATGTTACAGATTGAGGTCCCTGTCTTTCACACAAAGGCTCATGTGCGATGATGATCATGACGGTAATGAGTGTGCAGGGAGAGACTGGGGGTTAAGGACTAAAGTCTGCTGGGAGAGAGCTCTGTGCTGTCGTCAGGCACCGCGGTCAGCAGGGAGTCTATGTGTCTCTCTCATGGCATGGGGGAAGTGTGTGTGAACCTCTCTGGCGCAAATGTCCTCTTCCAGCTCCCATGTTGTGCTGAAAACAAAAGGGTGTTGGATTTTCCAGGTCAGGTAGTTGTTACACATTATGACTGTGTGTGTAAGAGTGACCAAAAAAATAGAATAGATCCGTATACATGTTCAGCAAGCAGAAAAGAGCGAACATGGTGCCACGAATGCAAATTATTAACCATTTTTATGAACTGGTTAAGGTAGATATAGGGGTAGCGTTAGTGTTTGGACATTTTCTTATGACTTGATCCATATTAACTCAAAAATCCACATCACTTTTATCCATTTGAGCTTATATGGATTTTTCATGAGATAATATTCAAAACAACAGTACTCGTCTTTTTGTAATGTATTGTGTCTTATTGTAGTGTGTGTGTGTGTGTGTGTGTGTGTGTGTGTGCGCGCTTTCCGGTTCAGCTAATTGGTAATGGAGGTCTGGTCCCTGATGATATAAACCCAGGTGTTTGTTCTGAGCATCTGTCAACCTTCATGTGCCTCAGACAATAGACACCTGTTTCACATTATACTTCCACCTCTCACTCTATAACAACCTAACACACACACGCACACACACACACACACACACGCACACACGCACACACACACACCTGTTCCTCACCAAAGAGTGTCATCCTTTCTCTTCTCATCACTAATTACAGGTCTGCTGTAAAGTACTAGCTCTGGTTAGAACTATTATAGATAGTTTTAAAACAATTTCCATTATAAATAGTGAAAAATGGGAGAGATTTTGAGTTTTCATTCTACAATTCATCAGAGGCAGCATTCACCCTGTGCATCTAAGGATCATATTTGAGTTGCAACACAGATTACTAGCACATTTGGGGCATTTTTCCCCATCCTTTCATCAACAACACCTCTGAACACAACATTCTCCCTAAAGTAATTTCTCCCTAAAGCAACATGCTAATGCATGCACTGCCAACACGACTTCCTTCTTCTTTTTCTCTGCTTTCAAATAAGCTTTAAAATCCCCAATGACCAAATAATCCCCAGATTTAAGGCTGTATAAATGTCAGCCAGAAACAGGATTCTGAAGCTACAGTGGGCAGAAGCTCACCAAACCTTGACAGTTGAAGATAAATGGTAGGTGGGTGGTTAAAGCATTGCCTGTTTTTTTTCCAAACTTCAATGGTCCAGTTTCATTGATCCTGTGCCTCAGATTCCTGGTCTTGGCTGACAGGAATGGGACCCAGTGTGGTCTTCTGATGTTGTAGTCCATTTGGCCTCCACTGCACTGCTTTCGAGCACAGAGCTCTGCAGAAGGTTGCCTCAAGGAGGTGAGTTTCCCTCCCACCAACACATCTATACCAGGAGATGCATAAAGAGGGCTTTGAGGATCATAAAAGACCCTAGCCACCTGAGCCACAGTCTCTTTTCACTACTACCTTCAGGTAGATGGTACTCCAGCATCGGAGCACACACGAACAGACTCAGGGACAGTTTTATCCTGCAGGCGATGCAGCTGCTTAATAATAACCACTCACACCACTAAAGAACATTTTCATTCTCACTCAACATTTAGGACTACACTACACTACTGCACTCTGTACTTTAAGTGACTGGTGATAACTACTCTGCACAAAACAAATATCGGACGTTATACATTATTCTATTATTTATTTATTTTATTCTAATCTTATTCTTAAAGTATCTTTTGTTGTGTTTAATAGATATACACCCACTGTCCACTTTACTAGGAACAACTGTACCTGTGATCTCTGGGCTGCTTTGAGTATTTCAGAAACAGCTGATCTCCTCGGATTTTAATGCAAAAGCGTCTTTATTGTTTAACCTTTTGATCTTTTGGTAAAAGATTCACAATAATTCTCTGCTCTCATGGATATCAAACAATTGCAAACACAACACAGGTTTATAAAAAAAGAATACCTTTGTTAAATATAGGTGTGCAACAATTAGTGGCACTCCTATGAATTCATATGAGAAAAATATATTTGAAGTATATTCCCATTAATATTGTACATTATTTTAGTATACCTGGGTGACTAGGAACAGGAAATTGTTCAACCATGACTTCCTGTTTCACAGGGGTATAAATATGAG
>JANDJT010000124.1:4778956-4799908 GCA_024331685.1 Stegophilus panzeri
ATGGTATATTTTGTGTATGGGCCCATTCGGTAGTGAAATTCATATCTAATTTACATATGATTTAATAGTTTATTTTATTAAATATGAAAAATCTAAAAGGTGTGCGTTATAGCTGACACCTAGACGAACACTTTACAGTTGGTTATATGACTGTAAGTCATTCCCTTCAAATGCTATTGAAGTTAGAATCATGTATAACAATGTCGTATGTAACTTTAGAGACGGTCCCTTAATTTCCGCAAATCTGCGAATATCGAACGTCCATGTCAAACCAACTTTATGCCAGTGATCGTCACGTCTCTATGGCAACAGAGAAAGGACGCAAACTGCCTAGGATCCGGAGCTGTGTGCTTTCCTAATCTGTCTATTCAATTTGATTTCGTTTCTTATCTCGTCCAGGCGAAATACAACTAAACACGATTATTTACAAACCTCATCACTGGTAGGCTTATTTAATAAATTTAATAGATTAAGTGAATCTCGCAGGACTTCCGGTTTGACCGGCGGCTACTTCAGGTAACTTAGTTAGCTTGTTAACTAGCCTACATGTTGAGAAATATATCTGTTTGGTTTGGTTTAAAAAACAAAACAAAAGTTTACTTTGCAGCTCGTAATGTTTGGTTTTGAAATCTGGTTGCAGGTTAGTGGAGATGGACTCTCCGCATGTCGGAGTGGTCAGAGACTCAATGAACAACAATCCTCTTATAATGAAGGTAAGGTTTATAAATACATCATACTGCTGTAATCAGATGTATTTCTTTTACATCCAAAAATATATGAAAGACTTGATAAGAAATCTATCTGTGTTTCTAAGCAAGTTTCAGTCGTGTCGTGCTTAATACAACCACCAGATGGCAGTATATTTCCTCAAATCATAGGAGTTAATAATGAAGTCTACAAATGATTCTGAAGCTCATGTTGTCTGAAAGGCTAAGTACCACCTAGCCTACTGGTTTAGCTTAATTTACAATCTGTCTATTCAAAATGATTCACATAGCTCCTTTTAATCCCTAAATTTTCTCTCGATCCTTCTCTTCTCTATTCACTGCTGCATCTAATTCTCCTTCAACTTCATCAACTCTGCCAGTGGAGCAGAAGGGAGGCTGAATCAATCCTGGAGAAATTCAATCCTTTATTTCTCCATTAGCATTACTTAAACATAATGTCCTGACACGACCAAGCCCTCCCAACCCACCTCCTTCCCATCCTTTTACACTCCTCCAGCCATTCTGATCTTTGCCTGGTTGCACCCCTCCTCTGCCTCTCACCGTTCTCCAGGGTTATTTGATATGCCCCTTTTGACTGATGCAGAAAATAGGATTACTGTATTTAAATGACTATGATAATGAACCGTGTGCATGATGCTGTAGTCCCACAAGATCAAGGATTTCTCGTTCGTTTCCATTGTGAGCCATTTTAGCTACAGCTTTTGGCCTTGCTCCGGAACAATAGAGGAGTCATCTGTGAGGATTAAGGCTTTTGTCATTTTGGCATTGCCTGATGTTTCTCTGTTTCTACTCTCTTGCGACTTGGTTTTGAGCTGTAATGCAGAACATTCACCCTCAGATCTCCAAAGACTGTTTGTGTTTTGTGAGAGACAGAGGTTGGAAACTACCAGCACGTTTCCTCTGGGCACAGCTTGCGGGAACTCATTCGCTACTAGAGAAAGAGAGAGATAGGAATTTATAGAGAGCAGAAGCTATAGCTTCATGAGTGGTCTTTCTCCCAAACTTCAGTATTTCATGACTCTATATAGCTTATTTTATGGTGAAATGTGTGTTCACAGGATGAACTATTAAGCACCAGATACTGTTAGATTGGAGTAATGGCGGCAAGTGATCCAATAAAGGGTGCCAATACTTTAATCTTAGCAAAAAAACAAACAGAGAATGTTGTGTGACGATAAAATAGCACAAAAATACAAGGAGGTCAAACCTTTATTAGGCTGAATCTGAAGTGGCGTTCTATTGTGCCTGTAGAGCACTAACTGGGGCGTTCATCTTTAACATTATATTCTTTGTAGTGAGCAACCGTGGTGAGTAAAACGGAATAAGAATTCAGATTTCACATGGATCACAGGTAAGAACTGTAAAATCATTCGAAAATATTAGCGATGAGAAAACATTACTGTGAGTAAATAAATAAATAAATAAATAAATACTAATATGAAATATTAGACGGCATGATCAAATTAAAATTATGTGGAGAAAAAAAAAAACCCTGGCAGATTACTGAAGATCACTGAACTGTAAAACGTAGCAAAACGATTTAATCCAGAGACTTTAACATTACTGGGTGCAACTGTACCTCCTACTCCACTGACTGTCACAAACACATACTCTCTGCACTTAGCAGTTTATTGTCATCCTACAGGTATTGCACATGTATATAAATACCATGGACATACATGCTGATCTATTTGATTGTTTCTATCATTTTTATTTATCTTGCATTATTTTTAATTTTATACTTCTTCTGATGCATATGTATTGACGGAAATTCTTTTCTTTTCTTTGACGTTACTCTTCCGACTTGTGCTGCTGTGTCGACTTGAATTTCCCCTACCTACGGGGATCAATAAAGGTACATCTTAACTTATCTTATTATCAAGATGTACTGTGACATGTCACATACTATAAGAGAATTTTGTACATTACATACAGTAGCTGCTGTGGGATTCCTGGTATAGTGTATAAGAGCAGTTTATCATAAAGGGAAGTTGTGTATGCTTCAGGCAGGTTTGATGTATGGTTGTCCCGATGAGAAAGGGAACATTTATCACAGTAATATACACCAGTGCTAATGGTTCTCAGGGTGTACATGAGATGGATTGGATGAAGTTGTATGGAGTAGCACATGTGTCTAGACCGGCGCTTTGTGTCTAAGCAAGCGCATTTTATTCCTACGTGATGAAATGGGTTGTGTTTTCTTGAGCTGAAAAAGAACTTAGAATAAGGTTATTTTCTTCTCCTCTCCTCTGCTCTCCTCTCCTCACCTCTCTTCTCTTCTCTTCTCTTCTCCTCTCCTCTCCTCCATACTTAATTCCCTTTTGATGAGGCATGGCCAATAAATCCCATTTTCATGCCTGCGTTCCCTGATGGCCAGTAAATGAGAGATCAGGGGGGCAGATTTGGGGCTTCTGTTGTTCTCAGTGACTTGAATGGGACCTGCTGGGCAGCAGGCCGGCTGGGTCCCATTCACAGCCTCCTATTCATACTCATTAGCATTAACTTAAGCATACTGTGTTTTGTAGCATGTGTGAGAAGAAAGCAGACGATTCGAGCTTTACATCTGTACAGTACGTAAGCGAAATGTACTGCACTGATCAGAACACAAATCCATCAGTTACTCATATACAGACTTGTGAGGATGCAAAAAGCTAGAAGTGATATCAGGTTATGCCAATGTGACATGATGGCTAGAGCTTTCATAGACATAAGCTAAATTTGTATTAAGGGCAACTAAAATATTTATCTTTTAAACACAGAGTATGTCAGGAATGTATTGAGGTTCACAAGCTCACTAAGTCTTAGGCCAAGCTATTTCATCTTCCATAAGGACGCTGTAGTGACGCACTGACTCATTATTAATGGGATCCAGCTGGGCCCGGTGTAGGTGCAAACCCAGCGACACAGATACATAAGCACAAAGCCCAATGCATAAACCATAAAGCGCTCACGTAATAAATAACCCCATGCAAATGAGCTGCGTAAAGTGACCATTGACCGTGTGTAGTCTATCATAGCTGCAGGAGTGCAGGAGCGTATACGTCACATTGCTTGGGAGACATAATGAGTGTGTACCTGATGAATCAATGTAATGAGGAAGTAAGGAAAGGTACACACATACATCATTTTGATTTACCAACTTCCCAACAACTAGGGGTGTGCGATATTCATGATAATTATACATTTAGCTTTGTATTTAGGTTCCAACTATTTTTAGCGATGCCATCAAACACGTATATACATATAGGCCTATATTTATAATATTTCTTATTTAGTGAGTTTTCGCCTTAAACAGTGGAAGTTAACCACAGATATTATGCATTATATACTCATTTTTACTGCAAGAGGTGTCCCAGACACATGATGCCAATTAGCTGCTCTTGTATTTGGAAGCATCTCATCAATTATGCCCAGAGCTGCAGGATTAGCCACTCATAATAGGAAGGGTGTGCATTTTAAAGGAGAAATAAGGTCTGTGCGTGTGTGTGTGTACGTGTGTGTGTGTGTGTGTGTGTGTGTGTGTGTGTATGTTTGAGGGGGTGGGGGGTTGCTGGGGTTGAATAGATTGATATGAAGACTTCAGAGATTTTGCCGTGGTGATAATGGACAAACGTGATAGTTTCATGTGTATAAAAAAGGTGGGCCTGTATAAAAAGTAAAAATAAAAACAAAAAAACAGATTGACGCTTTGGCTCATCATGCCAATGTGTTGTAATTAATACTGTTTGAAATGAAAGTACAATCTGAATGCTTTCATGCTGGTATGTGATAATAGTTTGGAATAGAGTTAATGACTCTATCATCACTCTATACATTTATATCTTTGTGTTCATTTTTAATGTAGAATAAAGTATACAAAAGACAAACCAAACATCTCCAAACAATGACGATGAATTCTAATATAAACATAGGATTTATGATTTGTAATGCACACAAATAAACAGAGTATTCATTCCCGTTTTACTGAGTGAGAGCTGGAGATTAGTTTTAAGCCTGCTGTGCTCTGGCCAGGCACCAGATGGCGCTGATCTGAATGAGCGCAGACAGATCGGGACGCATTACTCGCCATTATCTTCTAATCATCACCATCGACTTCTCATCTCAGTGTGGTTCTCGGGAAAAGAAATTCCTGGTGCCTGTCTGTAATGGAGGAGTCAGACGAGATGAGAGGCTTCAGGGGCAATAACCGAACGGATTAAACTGAACTTTGCAACTGCAGAAACTAGGCACATTTTGGAGGCCTTCTTTCCAAAAACCACATAATCTAGACGTTGGCTCATGGCTCACTGTGTGTCGAATCTTACATGATCATCTCTGTTTTCCATCCTCTTCTTTCTCTTTTTATTTATTTATTTCATTTTTTACTTATTTACTTAGCATTGCCGTTTCACAGCTCCAGGGTCCCTGGTTTGATCCTGAACTCGGTTTACTGTCTATGCAGAGTTTTGCATGTTCTCTTCATGTCCCTGTGGGTTTCCTCTGGGTTCTCTGGTCTTTTTCCCACTTCCCAAAAGCATTTTGGCTACACGTAATTGCTCCTAGATTTTGATGACTGTGTGAATGTGTGTATGGTGCCCCGTCATGGACTGGCATATGATCCAGGGTGAATTCTTCTTCCTTGCGTCCAAAATTCATGGGATTGGCTCTGGATCCAATGATCATGACCCTGACTAGGATAAAGCACTTCATTACTTAAGATGAATCAATGAATGAATAAAGGTCTAATTAACTTCTTTTCTATTTAAAAATACACCAGCATTCTTCATCTTTTTTTAATCTTAATCTATATGTACAACATCTATATTGTAATTTCGACATTCCTTGAACTGAGAAAAGTGTAATCCTGTTTACCTGGAAGTCTAAGAGCAGTTGTTCCACCAGAAAATGTTTAAAATTCATGACTCTATACTTCTTTCCCTCATTCCTTTATTCATCTTCAGTAACTATTTCATCCTGGTCAGGGTCACAGTGGATCCGGAGTGTTGGCTTGATTCACATCTTGAATCTAGGCAAATGTATCTAATCATTTTCACGAGATTATTATATTGCAAATGTCATTCATTTTAATTTCAAATTCCATTCATTTTAAGTTTGAATTTGTGTTTTGTCTAGCAATGAGACATTTACTGTATTTCTAGAAAAAAGCTAAATTATCAGCCAATACAATATTACAATTCACCTATATTTAAGAAGTTTTTACATTCTATGATATCTTTTTTTTTTTTTTTTTTTTTTTTTTGCAGTGATAACGTCAAGTCCTCCACACAATAAATATACCAGCCAATCATTTTATTTCCAGAGCTAAATGAAAAGAATGAATTTCTAACTGTAAAGATTTCACTAGTTTTAAATGTTTAACAAAATTTTCCTGATTAATAATGGAAATAAGCCCATAAGTGAAAGTAAATTAGATTACTGGCTGGTACTAAAAAAGACACACAGCAGTCTGAAGTCCGCACACTGACTGATTATGACTGTCTAAATGTCTAAATCTTGCTTAGACAGTCACAGATGTCATCTGAAAGAGACAGCCTGTGTAAAGATAGGCCAATATGAGCACGTGAATGTGAGAGAGAGAGAGAGAGAAAGAGAGAGAATCGGAGAGTGATGTGACCATAGACTGCACAGATAAACTCTTAGGGTCAACGCTAAGCTAAGCTCAGCTGAGCCAAATCCTAAAAGCATACACGAGCAAGACTGGGACAAAGGCGTGGCGAAATTAAAACCAGCGAGAGGGAATAGACTGAGGACAGACAGAAGGGGTGTCTTCATTAAGGGATGATTATGTGCCCTATTCTCTGTCCCTTTAAGACTGTGTGAATAATATGCTCCCACTGACCCCACTTGTGGAGCAGTTCCATTCTCCCCTCGTTTTCAGCAGGTCCATGCCTGGTTAATCAAAACACAATAAAGGGACAGATCACCAGTAAATGAGAATATAAAAGGAGCTTTTGCTTAACATAATCCCCCTCCTGATTTGCCTTTTTTGTTGTCCCCTTCTCTTTCTTGGCCTTTATTGGTCCTGAAAGGGGACAATAATGTTCGGAGGGGTCCGATTAGCCGTTTTGCGCCAGCAGTCAACACGTTCCTTCAAGCATCTCTAAATGATCCCTTCAAAACAATCTGCAGATTGAAATTGCTGAGAGGATTAAAGGGATGGCCGAGCACAGCACAGTGGTGCAGACCCACAAGATTGGCCTTTTAAGATTGGAGAAAGATTTCAATGTGTTTCAGCAAAGATGTTAACCAAAGCTTCTGGAGTGAATCAGAAAAGGTCTGGAGAGCCCGCGGCTTTTGGTCACTATCCGGCAGTCATCATTAGCTTTATATGATCCACAGTAGGGGTATTCTCAAAATCGAGGACTGAGGATCATTTGTGGGGGGTCCAATTATATACCTAATCCATTTTCACACATAGATAGTTAAACTGAATACAGTTGGGCGTACAGCAGTTTTCAGGATAATCAACATTCCTTAAGGTTTTTTTTTTTTTTTTAAACCAGTTTTGTGTTCAGGACTGATTAACGAACTCTCGTACACTTTGACAGTCTCATATCGCAGAGCTCTGTCTTCCACAAACGCAGACACAACTCCACAACTCTGAATCATGATTGACGTGCTTGCATGCTACCTTTTAGACTAGATTTTTTTTTTGTCTTATGATAAAGAAACACTGGATCAAAGCTGTTTACTGCAAAACTCAGATAACTCAGCTATTCGGTTGTCATCCTTGCTGCAGCTTTGATATATAATCTATAGTACGTCACTGTTAAAACAAGGCCTTAAGGTTTTTTACTTTGAATATCAACACAACAGCAGCCAGGCAATCAGCTCTGCCAAGCAATCAGCTCCTGTAGATCCTCAATGACAGCCTCACGCTGTTCCTTTCTCCTGTTTTATACTTGTCAATCACCTTGTAGTTACGAGTCTTGTATTGTAAACCGTGCGTTACATGATGTAAGTGGACTACAACCTAGGTTTCGTCCTGCAAGTTCTTGACTGAGGTTCATAATCACCCACTTTAGTGAAGTTCAGTTGAAACATTTTTAACAGGTGCTGTCGTAGTCGTTTGAGAATTTCCATGGTAATCAATGGTAATTGCTTACATTTCCCATAGCGTGTGCTTTTGTGTGTGTTACATTTGGTGGAAAAGTAAGTAAACAGTCAGAAATATAATACACTAACACCGTTTCACAGCTTTCAGATATTCCAGAAATGTGGCGCTTGACGGTGTAGAAGTAGGGCCGGGCAATATAATATCAATATCATGATAAAGTACAGGACAATACATTTTACTTAGGTATAAATTTTTAATTTAAAAAAATTATAATAATTTTATCCCTAATTTGGTCACCTGCCAATTCCCACCCACCTGCCAGCTTTCCCTTATCTTATAACAGCTACCAACTAGGGAGGATGAAGGCTAATATGTGCTTCCTCTGAGACACATGAAGCCAGCCAAACACATCTTTTCATACTGATGCTAATCCTATGTCACATTGTAGCATAACACACTCGAAGGAGAGTGCTATCTGCCCTCTTCCACATACATGAGCTCACAGATGCCCACCTTTGTCTGGCTAGTGTTGCTGCGATTGACAGGGGAGAGAAGATTAGAGAGCACGACCGATTTTACTCCCTAAGCTCCTGGCCACAGATATCTGTGGCATCTTCGGGATTCAAAAGTTTGTCAGCAAACCTATATATTGTGATACACTGTACTATATACAAGTGTTTCGTTACCGAAAACTATGACGGAAAATGTTTGTCGACAAAAATTTTTCCATGACTAAGACAAGACGATGACGAGACGACACCAACATCATTAAACACTAACTGTGACTATATCAACATGCAGTATTGTTGAAAAAAGACGAGACTAAAATGTAGTTTTAAAAATAAAAACTTATGGCTAAAAATATTTACAGTTTTCAGTGACTAAAATGTCAACAGTTTTTATTAACTAAAACTAGACTAAAATACTTACGGTTTTCTTTGACGAAGAGAAGACTAAAATGAATTGACTACAGAGGTGTATCTACAGGGCAGGTAAGTCAGGCAATTGCCTGGGACCCCTGCATACTGAGAGGGCCCCCAAGGGCTTATCATTTATATAATCAGAAATTTTCATCTTAAAATAATGCGCAGGAACATCTTATGAACCTCCTTAAAGAGGTCCCCTTTGCGGGGTGCTATCTCGTTTGAGGACCCGTTTATGCTCCTGCCCCACTTCTTCACACTCGAGTCACACTAGCTTTAATTCCTGAAAATGAATCTGAAAAATGAACCTATCTGTTATGGGGAAAGGGACATAGTTGTGCAGCAATTGTAGGGCAGCCCCTTTCTTTATTATTTTTTTCTTCATTGATACATTATTATCAATAAAGAAATGAAGTCTTCGAAACATGCATCTACTGAGATTCTTCCACGGAACATGAAGACATAATAACAGTGTAAATCTGTCAGATCGGCTCCACGCATTTATTTTGCCTGGGGCCCCCAAACAATCTAGGTTCAACTCTGCTTGACTAAAGACTAAAACTAAAACTTGACTAAAAGAAAAAAAAAAAAACAGGATATGGTTGACTGAATATGAGAAAAACTGTCAAGGACATTTGACACTGGACTAGGACTAAGACGAAATTCAAAAATAGCTGACAAAATTAACACGACTATATATATCAAGTATCATAGAAATACTTTATTATTATTAAATAATGTAATATGATATTTTTGTCATTTCACCATTCCCTAGTATTTACATTTATTAATGTAGGAGATCCTTTCATCCAAAGCGACTTAAAATGGAGATGAGCAGTTGATTGTTAACAGCCTGAACGATGTTAGATTGGCAGTACCTGTAACCTTCCAGTAACTCAGTACACGCAAAGGAGCCCTCTAGAAGTGAAGAAAATGACATAACTTTATATATAAACTTTTTTTCTTCTTCTTATTTATAGGCTAAACTTGGGAAGACCAAATCCAAAGGACTGTCCTGTCCGGGACCAGATTTTGTTTATGGTACAGCGACCACCTTCCAAGATGGTGGAGTGGCAGAAGGTAGGTGATAAATTGAACCCTGAGCATATCTTTAACTGTTTCTTTTCAAACTTCAATGCCAAAACAACAAGCAAACAAATCCATAATTCTGCCTGAACACTAAAATGTATATACAGTATACAGTGGAAATGGATGTTCCTTTATTTTTGTGTTGTTTTTTTTTTTTTTAAACCAAAACAGAGAAAATGGGAATATTATACTTAGTGTAGTTTCTTCAGTTCAGCTGTGATAAAAACTCTCCCTAATTTTACATATGGTTTAAAATCACTGACTTTATCTACACAGAGGTTCATATGAATAATTACTGTGATTGGTCTATGAGTGTATTCATATAAAATGCGTTTTAATAATAATAATAATCACTTTAAATGATTTTCATAGATACTCAAGAGTAATACAAAAATATCTGAAAATTATAAGCTATATGTAGGCCTTTTAATTCATTTACCTTCAGTAAGTGCTTTATTTATGGATCCTGGGACTTTACTGGGAACATTGGGAATACACCCTGGATTTATAGTAGCCAGTCCATATGACTGCATATTTTTGGAGGTGGGATTTGAAAAGACTTTTTGTTTGGCCATAAAGGGTGTATGTAGGTATCAGGTAGCCTAATAAACAGTGAACTTAAGGGTGCAATAGACAACATTTTTCATTTCTTACTAGTACAAATATTGTGGAATATTCTGTAGAAATGATTTAAAAAAAGTAGTTTAAGCTAGTGAATTACATAGCTGGGAAAAAAAAAAAGTTTGGAAACCTGACTTCCGGTCTGGAATATTTGTTTGTATTTGGATTGGCCTCTTGTCAGTCATTTTATAGACACGCCCCCAAGCACTCCTTCACATCCTCATAAATCATTATGAGATGTTCCATGTTTATAGAGTTGTAACTTGGCTTTCCAGTAGTTGAATATCTGAGTGCGCTTGAAAGTCATGTCATGACAGTGCTTGGTATTGGTAACTCTAGTTGAATCATCATACAGTATATTTTGGGGGCGGTGCTTTGTGTACATTGGTGGAAACTGGGGTGTGCTCGATGAGAAAAAAAACCCCATTCTAATTTTATTCAACTCCACCCATTAAACCGTTAGAGACCTTTGTATCCAGTCTCTGTCTCCAAACTCTGAGTACATCTACATCATAGCTTTATTTATCTGTCATCTCGTGTATGTTTGCTCCTCTGCTGATCCCTGGCTTGTGTCTCTCTGCTCTCAGCCCTTTCCAATTGGCATACTCCTTCACCGTCCTTCTCCAGCTCTGCGTGGTACAGGAAGGCAGAGCGAGACTTTGTGGCGCTGAATCGTGAAGGTATAAAGTCCGGCCTGGTCACGGCCAAAGAGCTGCAGCAGTACCACGCCACTCATGATATCAAACGCCCAGTCGCTTCCAAAAGCTTCAAGTCTTCTCCAGCACAAATACCACAGGACATCACATTCGGCCTTCCTACATGGTAAGAGTGTGTTCGATAGATAGATGGATTGTGAATTATGATTTAACTGGGATCTGAAATTGTGAAGAAATCATACAGGCTTCAGTAATCATGTAGCACAAGTTCAAACTGTGTTAAGGAGTAAAGTCTATCCTTCTCCTTCATTTTTTTCAAACTCCTTCAAGTTAAGAAGAATAATGCACAAACGTAAGTAAGGGTGCATCTCAATCAGCTCTTAAAAGTCATTAGACTCAAACAAACTGTATATAGGATGTCAAGTAAAGTTAAAAATTGCTAACGTAAGTAATCATATGAGAGCAACGATATCAAGCTACTTACATTTGTAGATAAATTTGGCCTTTTCAAGTTGAAAGGATTCAGAAAATATGAAATCATTTCCAGTAAGGGAACATAGTGAGCATCGATGGTGAGTGCCCTGGTTTTTGCGGTGCATTGTGGGATTTTTTAGGGAGCGAATGTTCCAGTGCACTGGAAGGATTTTGCGACTGAGAAAATTCTTAAAATGGCCGACTCCCTGATCAGTGCCCTGACTACTGAACTAGGGAGCTGATTGAGCTGCACCCAAAATCTGAAATGGTGTCCTGTAAAGCGTGTAGTGCACTAGGTAAAGTCTACAAAGTCACCATGCTTATACGCTATGTAGTGGGCAATCATAGTGAATAGGATGCCATGGGTTATATGGTTATACTTGAGTTAGGGTTATACTTGAATCACAAGTAAGAACTTGAAATGAAAAACACTGAAATACTGAATTGTGTGATAAATTGTGTGATAATTGTAATGTTGCCTTATAAAGCAGCCAGAAATGGGCAATTAGAAAAAGACTTAAACTTTGGCAGATGATCGCTACACTACACTACTAATGGATCTCATTTTGACTCACAGATGGTAAAAGTTAACACTCGCTGTTATATACTAGTTGGTGGAAAACCGAATTAGTGCTCAATAGAAACATGTGAAGGTGCCATAGTGAAAATCTATTTATTCATCTTCAGTAAGTACTTTACCCTGAAAAGATCTGGAGTCTATCCCGGGATCACTGCGCGCAACACGGGAATACAACCTGGAATTCTAGTTGGAAGTTCATAAGGGCACATAAGCACACATCCACACTCTAAAAAATGTTGGGGTTTTTCCCTTTTTTTTCAGCTCTGAGCATAAGAGGTTATATAGGGAACTCCTTCACTGTGCATACAGTATGATCAGTATCCTGTCTGGAGAACAAAGGCAAAAAGTGTTCATAGTGTGTAAAAGTGCTCCTGGGAAACCTTTTGAGTCAGGAGACTGAAAGAGAGAAGTGGTTTAGGGGACAGGTGTGTTTTTGGAAAGAGAAAAGAGAAAAATCTATAGAGGAAGACATCTAACTGTGAATGTGTGCAGAGATACGCCACGAGGGTTGTACTTAGAGCAAAAGCAGGGTTATCACAGCAGCTAGCAGAGTGAATGCTGCCTCAAGCTCCCTCTCTCTATAAATCTACCCGTACTTTTTTCCTCCTCTAACACATACAGTACAGTAGGTGTTGCAGTGGAGCTGAATTATTCAAAATAATAACGCACATGAACTCAGTTTCTCGCTCTCTCTCACACACACACACACAGACACATGCACATTACTCTTTGTCAGATTTATTCCACGCTTGATGCATGGGGTGTGAGAGCAGCCGGCGTGTGTCTGTTCAGTCTTGAGGAAGGGCTGGAGCAATAAAAGATAAGATCATGGCTCCTCAGGGACTTGTTTGGTCCTGTTCTCTATCCATCAAATGCTACTCACCAATGCCAAGGTCAGCCCTAATGAGGCAACGCTACAATACTAGCAGTGTCGCCCCAGCCATATTTACTTGCACGCTCTACATGTATAATGCAGAATACACACTATACATGCTGTATATTCACATGTATAATGCAGAAACGTGTGCACACACACACACCCACATGCACAAGCACACACACAGGGGAAAGTCTAAGTTACTGACATGCTCATTGTAAAATTCAGCTTACCAATGGGCAATATGATGATATAATACAAAATCAGGATCGTGATGTTCTTGTGAGTATATCGCAGATATCATTGTGAATCTTTGCTTTGCTTCATAATCTTAATCGACTACAGGATACTTGATTTCCGTTTTTTTGGGTTTTTTTTTTTTTTTAAATAATATATTTATACAGATATATATATATAGCTAAATAAAACTAATAAAAATATAAACTATAAATGTAAACTAAATAAATATTCGGACCGCTGTTTTGCCTGAATATTGTTGGATTGTTAGAAATTTAATAATGTTGTGCACGTCAAATATTATTAAAATGTCTCCAAGTTTGATGTTATAATATATATATATTTTTTGACTTGCTGTTGAATTCGAATTTCTGATTGGTCTGAAATTTTAATATGTTATAGTTTCGATATTAACACCTAATTCATAGGGACTTGTATGGCAGATTATCTACATAATCTAAGAATAATTATAAACTGATTTATAGCTGTTAATGATGTACGGCGATTACAGGAAATAACTTGTTTTGTGGATGTTCCGGAACATTAAATGTAACTCTAAACAGATAAAAAGTATCATTCTTTAATGAATGAAAAAGGTAAATGCTGGTGCAGTATATAAAAGGAATAAAACACTTCAGGATGTGATGTTATAGGAACTTATTTGTTCATCCTGTCATTGATTATTTTCCTATAACAGCATGTCCCAATATGTTACATATTGCCCATTCAAGTGTTGGCATAAGTACAGGGTGTCCGAAAAGTCCCCATAGATAGGGGACTATGTTTGCCAGCACCATGTCAGTTGTGTCTTCATCGGTGGATGTTCGTGGACGTCCACTTCTCGGTCGGTCCACAACACTTCCAGTCTTTTTGAATTTGTTAATAAGTTTTGCTAAAAAGTGTCAATTTCCCCAATGTATGGACATTTTTGGGACACCCTGTATTTTCTAGAATAGCTTTTGTTTCTCTCGAACCCTCACTGTTCTTAGCCAGTGTTTGGCAGCATTTTCCATCTTTGGATGAAACTGTGGCCTGGAGCTTTCTTGGAGCTGCCATCTCTGTCCAAAGTCATCAGGATGTTTATCTAGTGCTCACTGAGACATGTGGTGTGTACTAATGATGCAATAAAATGAACAGCAGGGGTGGAGCCGAGATCGGCATCTTACCAGAGATCATAATTAAGATATATCGCAAGCCCCAATTACTCAGCTGTGTAAGATGTCGCTTATGGGTAGATGGGCATAAAGAATAAAGGAGGGATGGAAGGATGGTACGATCAACTGAAAGCACATTATTTATCCTCAGCAGGCCTTCCAGTCCGATCTCAGCGCTGTTGGAGTACAAGTACGGCCAGAGGTGGCTGGAGGAGCAACAGGCCAGAGACAGAGCGCTGCTGGATCACCAGAATAAGAAGGTAAACTCATGGGATATGTCTTCCGGAGGGATGATGGTACACAATGATAAAGACATCTCAAATACAGTAACTTGCATAAGTATTCACACCTCTTGAACATGGTTATGTCATGTTCTTTCCATTTTAAAAAAAATGGGGATGGTACAGTTTGGGATATTTTTCATAACTAAGCCCTGATTGATACTTTTCCAGAACTTTCTTTCTCCTGGACTTGTTTTGATAACTTCATGGTCTTCATAATGCTGTTGCTTAGGTATGGGTGTTTTTTTGTTTTTTTTTTATATCAAACTCTGATCACTTGACAATTTAACTGCACACAGGTCAAGTCCATTTAACTAATTATGTAACTTCTGATGGCACCAGAACTAATTTAGGGGTGAATACTTATGCATTCACCACTTTTACTGTTTTTATTTCTTTAAAAATTGTAAATACTTTTAAGGACTACTGATTTTCCCCTCCATTTCAGCATTATGAGCTGTTTTGTGTAGATTCATGACATAAAAATCCCAGTTGAATCCATTTCTGTTCCAGGTTGTACCACTATAAAATGCAGAAAAGTCCAAAGGGGTGTGAATACTTATGGAGTAAGAACAGAACAGGGGTTAGATTCTTAAAGTATATTAAGGCAAGGCAGGTTTATTTACAAAAAGCTCCTTTTATACACTGAGGTCATTTAGAGAGCTTTACAAATACATAAGCATAAATGACATTTGAAAGATTAATAACATAATAGTAAAACCTTTAAAAAGCATCTAGATTAAAAAGAGATATAAAAAAAAAGAACAAAAGACTAAAAGTACATAGATTATAACAATAAAGTGCAGATTTTTTTAAACAGTGCTATCTATACAAATCAATTATTTTAATAAAAAATTATAAAGGAGGAAAAAGGAAACAATTGGTACAAAATCAGTCCGCTATTAAGAACTTAAGAACTTGCGCTGGCCAGTGTAAAGGATCTTATGACACTCCAATGATGTAATGCAGTGAGCTATCATGTTACATCGCCCAACCTTCTCTTTGTGAATATTATCAGATTTATCAGGTTGTACATGTCTATCTACCTTGTTTCTTTCTTGCAGCTTGTGAGGAACCAGGACACCCGTACCACCCTTCTCCGCAAGACTCGCCCTCTGGAGGAACCACCATCTATGTGGAAACTGCCCCGCTTCCAGCGGGTAAGACCCTCAGCACTCACTCAGCCTTTTCCTTCTTTAAACAGCAATTCGGGAGTCACATGACTCTACAATTACTTTGCATTTGAGGTGTGCTGATCTCTGACAACCAGGAAAATATTGATATCTAATCCTATTTGATTTGTTAAGAGGGGTGTGTATCGGTGATGGCAATGATAAGCCTTAGTTTAGCAAGCCTGGATTTGAAGGAGGCAAAGCCTGGATAAATGCATAATGACTTTATCGCCCGTGTGTGTGTGTGTGTGTATGTGTGTGTGTTTGACAAGACAGCTTGGGGTCAGAGGACGCATGGGATGAAAATCAGCATTGAAAGTAATAATTTCTTTCCAGATTCCGTTACAACACACACACATCCATTGTAGTAGTCCAGCTCTCCAGGTCTCACCCTCCCTATCATCGGCCCAGCTCAAGCCACCAATTAAATCAAAAGTGTTCTTCTTCCATTGGTCTTTTACTCTGTCGTGTGGCCGATCATCCTGACAGCTCTGGCTGCCGGTGAAGCTTGAAAATCCTCCAATGACAATACCCAGTGCTTCCAATTATGAGGGAATCAGACTCCTGCTGAGCTACCTGGCTCCCGCACACACATGCTAAACACACACATGCTTACAAAACATACACACTCCTTTTTTTCCCCGCCACATACATATGCATGCACACACACTATCTCTTGTCTGCCACCCTACACCTCTATTCTCCACTGCTTTCATTTCACCTTCATCCCGTCCTGTCTGCATGCGTCTTCTCTGAAATTTACCCACACATCCTGTGGCTTGGTGCACACGGTCTCCCCCGTCCTGTCGTCCAGCCTCAGTCGACTCTAATGAGTGTGTGGGGGATTGAAGGGGGGGGGGTCTTGCATCTTGTTTTCACTGCGCTAAATTCTGCCTTGTATGACAGCTGATGGTGAGGAGGGAACGTTAACCTTATAAAAGATTTACCTCCGCTCATTATGGCCTGTCAGCTCGTGCTCCCGATGGCTCAGGGTTCGACGTTTGCATCTCCTGTGTGCGACGCTTTTTTTTTTTTTTTTCCTACTTACCCCTCCATCATCTGTTTGTTTTTGTTGCAGTTCTCCTTCACGCCTCTCTCATTCTGCCTTTGGTAGGACGCGTGTTCTTGCGCTGTAATTCAAAAAAAGCCACGTTGATGTGCCGAAAGTGTTTGAGAGAACGAGACGAAGGGATTGCTTACAAAATAAAGCAGACGAAAACAACAAACAAGTAAATGATATAAATAAACCGTGGTGATGCGGTGACGTTTTTGTCTCCTTTGAACAAGCTGTTCCCTTCGATTTGATAAGAAAGCCTAGTGAAGCAATGCTTGCAGCGTTTGAAGCATCTATCAAGCATTTCAGATGTGTTACAAATATAAGCTAGCTTTCATGTAGGAAAATAGGAAAATAGAATAATATGCTCTGGACTGACATGTCTGGTGTTTGAGACATTTCTCGACTAAATTTGGTACACCAGCAAGCAGTTTCCTGTTGCCTCCTTGACAGTATTCAGGCTGTTTTATTGGAATAAATGCTTGTGAGGCGCATTTTCCACTTTTAATGACTTGTTCCTATCATCCGGGATATTTTATATCAAGAACTAACCCTTGTCTTGAATGGCATCCAAATCAGACAAGGATTATACTACAGAACAATACAGTAGGTTCACTGAAAGAGAGCTTCAACTGTCTAGTTGTGGTGAGCCTCTGCCTACTGTAGCCTCAATGTTGTGTGCTCTGAGATGCTTTTCTGCTCACCGCGGTTGTAACGAGTGGTTCTTTGAGTCACTGTAGCCTTCTGGCACAGGCAAGTCATTACATGGCATTACATTTTCCCCATTCTGATGTTTGATGTGAACATTAACTGAAGCGCTTGACCTGGATCTGAATGATTTTATGCATTGCGCTGCTGCCACATGATTGGCTGATTGAATAATTGCATGAATGAGCAAGGGTGTTAATATGAACATGGTCGGGAAGTGTATACCTTTTTTGTCTCTCACTCAGCAGCACCCAAAACACCACGACTGCAGCTCATCAGGCTCTTGTTGTGTCCCACCTGCCACCAGCCAACCTAACACACACACACACACACACACACACTATACATAGAGCACGTTTCAGCCAAGACTTCCCCTGAACCTGTCTGCTGTTTTAAAAAAAGTAGCAGCCTGCACTATACTGAACATCTACGCAGCAAAAAGTTTGTTATCCCCAGACAAGCCAAGAGACTTGTTTTTCACGAGAATCCTTACTGACAGTCCAATTTAGTGTACCATGTCTAAGACAAGCAGACAACCGGTACAGTAGCATGTTGCATGGACCTCACTCTGCTACACTGGGTTTCTACTTATGTGTCATGTGATTATTTCTTTTCCACCTCCTGCAGATTGGACCAGCTCTGGACACCTTCCGAGATCCTGAAGCACGAGAGAAGGCCATGGCTGCACACTACAAGGACTCGGTAGCCAGACGAGGGCTGCTGGGACAGGGCACTTACACTGTGGACTGACAGGCCGATTATTATCCATATAATCTCCCAGTTTATCCTTCAGATCAGTTTATTTTTGTCTAACAGTCTGGACACGGAGACAGTGTTAGTGATTTCAACTCGTATTGTCAATGTGAGATTTTGGTCCTGAGTCAACGCCACAGCTGTTAGTGCATCATTTATGCAATAAATTCATCGCTTAAATTGTTGACTCATTTTTTGGTTTTACTTCAGTATTCCTTCATTTATTAAAATGATTCCTTTTTCAAACATTTCACACTGCTCGATTGCTATGACTACTGAGGTTACAGTTAGGGTTAGGGGTGATCTTAGGAGTCATAGCTTTTCCTAAATTATTCAAATTATTCTAAGAATTTTGTATAAAATCATGATTCATTTTGGTAGTGTATATTTTTTAACACTTCTTAGCCTACTGTTATATTTAATAACTGGGAATAAATTACCCAGCTCACTAATATGACAGGAAATTAGGAAATTCTTAATGTTTTTCCATGGAATAATGCACTTTTTTCCCTTTTCTTTCTTTATTATTATTATTATTATTTTTTTACACTTTGGCCAGAGCTTGGTGGGACAGGGGGGCAAGGTCAGTGTTTTTTTTTTGTTTTTTTCAATACCTACTTACAGTTTTCAGTTCATAATCAGTGAATATATAGTGATGGAATCAATGTTTAATTAATAAATGGTACAGTACGCTGTTTAAAATGGGCTTGAAGTCCCTTATTGCTGAAAATATTTTTTTTTATATTTACTAGTTTAATTATTTTGGCCGTGTCATTTTAAAGAAGTGTCTTTATTTTACTTTCAATTAGGAGGGTCAGTCCTTTACAAAGCTTACGAAAATTCGCACCCTGTGTGTGTGTGTGTGTGTGTGTGTGTGTGTTTCTCTTAAAGAGAAAACTACCCCTCCCTCAACATGTATATTATCAGTTACCCCACACCCACCCCAAAAAGAAAACAGCCAATCGGGACGTGGCGCTCCGGACACGCGCGTAACGGACACCGTTAAACTCATCCTTCTCTTCTACCATTGGCTGTTCTCTTTAAGAAAGGATGTCACCGGAGGTCCTGAGAGATCGCTGCCTCTTCCTTTGCGCTATTACACCGGTTGAACTTCCCTCGCTACACGACTTGCATGGCACTTTTGTCCTGACATATCGACGGTTTCGGGGATTTGGTTCAGTCGCTTTGAGGCATCACGACCTGGGTACCTGTCCGTGGTGCTGAAAGCATCATGCTGTTCCGGTTCGGGCTCGCGCAGCTCGGTTTGTGGAACTGCGCTTGACTTTTACTCATAAACAGCACTTCCGTTACCGGATCTGAACAGTTTAGGAGAAAGTCGGTAACCCTGTATTTACTGGGATTTTGGAAAGTAATTTTTATTTGAAAGATTTATCAAGAAGAGGATAAATCAATCCAGCTCAATTCCTCGATTAAAGCTCGATCCAGACGCAGGACACTTTTACCCGTCACCTAATGCACAGATGCTCGAGTGAAAGCGCTGTTTTGTTTCTCTCTCTCATCGCTGTATTTACTGTACAATGGAAGTGCCAACAAACGGCTCAAGTTTTGGGATCGACTCTTTGCTCTCGCACAGACCAGCGAGTCCGCGCGTCTCCACAGCCACAGCGCGCGCTTTAACGGAAGACTGTCGCTCTCCGGCTTCCAGCCCGCGCTCAGAGCTGGACAGTGACTGCTCGTCTCCACCGTCCCCGAGGCGAGAGTCTGACCCCGGGTCTCCGTTAGTAATGTCGCAGCCGAGAACAGTGACGTCCTCTTTTTTAATCCGGGACATTCTGGCCGACTGCAGGCCGCTCGCCGCGTGCGCGCCGTACACCAACAGCGGAAACTCAGCGCGCGAGACGGAGGACTACACTGACAGACTGCACAGCAACTCATCATCTGATAGCGAATACCGGGGTAAGAGACAGAAAACATAGCTTAAAGACCGACAATACTTCAATATAATATTTGATCATAATTACACAATCATTTGACAAAAATATCCATCAGAAATTCATTCTCATTATTGCTCTCTGCAGTTTCTCTAATACAATAAAATACTGTGCACATGTGTAATTTATATTGATTTACCTCATCTTAATCAACATTAATTCCATATCGTGTTTAGTACTTGATAGGTAAGTTTTATTAGCCCTATCAAGCAGTAAGGATCTGTATTAGTCATCGTGCATTTTATAACAGAGATGTATTTGTAGAAGATAGATTAATTCATTTTTAAATAGTCTAAAATGGAATAACAAATGATTTATTTAGTAAGAAATAAAAATCTTACTGGAACAGGAATCTTTTCAGGTTTTCTCAGAATCCTTAAAAAAATGCCTCCTGGTGGTTAAAGCAATATTTGATTTTAATATGAAACTCCAAAGAGTTTTTTATTTTTTATTTTTAGTGTATATTATTTACACTTGTAAAGCTTACATTTTTAATGCATCTCCTTTACATCTCCACGTCCTAAACAGTAAAGCACAAAAGTTCAGCTCAAATATGTTATAAACTGGAATATAAAATACTGGCCGGTAAACAGTTATGCTTAGAATTATAGTTAATTTAGTTGTATGTTGTATTAT
>JANDJT010000124.1:4802649-4837261 GCA_024331685.1 Stegophilus panzeri
ATATATGAGAGAGAGAGAGAGAGAGAGAGAGAGAGAGAGGGGCTCGAAAACGACGTGCAGAACATTAGATGTGTACACACGTACACACACACACACACACACACACACACACACACACACACGAGAAACATGCCTCTGTATATGCAGATAACAATCAGGTCGGTGATCGCCGACTTCCGAACGTGCTAGTAAATAGTAGTCTATGTATAAAAATCACACAACAGGTAGAACATTAAAGTGACGTACTAATTAGAAGTAAAGGTTTGTGACGCGTCAACAATTTTGTTCGTGTCGCATCAGAGCCGCTGCTAAACAGTTGGTGAGCGGCATCGAGCTGCACTAAAGACAGGAGCAGCTGGTGAGCGAAACCAAGACCATTCCGCCGTGCCACACACACATACACACATGTACACAAACACTATACATATACACTATACGTGCACACACTACACACTCTATACACACCCCTTTCAGAATTTGCAGCCCACAAAAAGCTGATCAAAATGACTCTTAGTATAAATAATAAAAAGAGTTTTAATGGTTGTCTATAAATTAATTATCTTTTAGTCAGCTGCTATAGGCAAACAGCAGACTTGTTTTTCCATCCATCCATTTTCAATACTGCTTATCCTACAGGGTCCGGGGAACCTGAAGCCTATCCCAGGGAGCATGGGGCACAAGGCGGGGGACACCCTGGACGGGGTGCCAATACATCAGACTTGTTTTTTTTTTTGTTTCGACATCATTTTAATCAAGAGGACATTTCATAATACCATAATCAGGACATTTTATACCTGGCCCTCGAATCAAGAAAAGCTGTTTTTTGACCACGACACATTCAAGAAACACAATTGTACAAATTTACATCTATTTTTATTTGAGGTGTTATTTTATTTGATAACACCTCCAACAGCTCCAATAATGCAAAAAAAAAAAAAAAAAAAAAAAAAATTAAAATTAATAGTTACACATTTATAAATCCAAATACTTCCAAATGAACAAACCTTCCACACAGTGAAACTCAGCTCCTCTTCAGGCACTTGGTGATGAAGATGACGAGGATGGTGAGTTTCATGGTGCTTCGCCATGTCACAGGTAAAAATGTCCAGCAGTGGGTTTGAACACCTGTAACTTCCAAAGCTCCATCCATGAGTGCGTGATTTTTTTCCGCCACTTTTTCCCTTCCCTATGTCTTTCATCCTTCTGTCAGCTCATCTTCTGCGTTTGCTTTCTTCTTCTTCGTCCTCTTCTTTTTGGACTTGGACTCTCCGCTTATCCCGCTGGTGTACTCGGAGCGGATCAGGCTGGCCACGCGCTCTCTGGCTGTGAGCTTAATAGCGGGCCTTAAATAAATAAATAAATACATACATACATACAGGTTTAGTGTGTAAATGTAATGCTCAAAGACATTTAGCTTTGAAAGGAATTTATTCTTTAAAAAATAAAAAATAAAATGTTATTCTTGTATGACACCGATGTACGATTTCTTCATCTTTCTCAAGTTTTTTCCTAAATATGATGGCATATATTTACTTAGAATAATCTCCAGTGTTGTTATTCAGATGAAGATCACATTGTTGACGATAAGAATTTTTTTTATTTATCGAGGCACTGTTAAGAACTTTAAGAAGACAAATATGCATTTGTTTATATAGTAATTAAATAAAAACACTTCCTGGAAGTGGACTCAATTCAATTAAGACTTAACACTAAAATAGAAGTGAGGAAAACTATCACATGCAATTAGTACTCTCTGAAGCTGTGCAAAAAAAATATCAGTCAAGGACAAATCATGAAAGTTGGCTAAGAAAGCATCAGGAGTGCACTATAAAAGCCAAGCAAACGGCGTGAGAATTTCTGAATGAGGATGGAAGGACACGCTGAAGCATGCTGGGATGGGATGAGATAGCAGGAGACTGCCGAGCACAACCGAGAGAGATTCCCACAGTTGTCGATAACAGACGTGTAGTCAGCAGCGGGAGCTGGTTTAAAACCAGTCTCTCTTTATCTAATCAATAACTCTGCAGCCTCGAGCTGTGCGTTGTCCCTCTGGGATTGCTTGGGGACAGAAAACACACACTCACTCACTCATACACACACACGCTACCCTGAGGGCTCGGAGGAGCTATGAGGTTGTAGTTATTGATCTTTTGAAAGTCCCTGAGCACTCTACAGGGAGGTGGACATGAAAGCTGTGGATGTACGGTCGCGCTAATCGACATACTGCACACATCACATGATCACACACTGCTGTACCTCCTCTATCCTTCTGCTTTAAAAAAAAAAAAAAAAAAAAAAAAAAAACTTTTTAAAATGTCTTAATATTGACACACACATGTAAATATCTTATTTAGCTTCTGAAGGGCAGTACTAAATGAAAAAAATTATTTATACAGATCAGCCTGTTCAAAAGTTTACACCCCCCTGGCTCTTAATGTATCGTGTCGCCTTCTTGAGCATCAGTGAACGTTTGTACCTTTTGTAATAGTCGTGTAGGAGTGCCTCAGTTGTCCTCAGTGTGAAAACATGGATCTCAACATATATAGCCGCTGTTGGAAAGGGCTCAAATATGCAGAAGATGCTGGAAAAATTAAAGAATGTGCAGGACCTGGAGGATTTTTCTGAAGAACAGTGGGCGGTTTAACTTCTCAGAACAAACACGGGACTCATGAACAACTCTCACAAAACATAAACACAGTCGTGGATCATCCAGGTAACGATACACGGTGTTAATAATCGAGCGTGTGTAAACTTTTGAACTGGTTCATTTGTGTAAATTCAGTTATTATTGTGTCTTTTGGACTATATGTAAACATCTGTGAAGTGAAAGTTTATTCAGGGCAGGACTAAATAAAAAAATAAATAAAAAAACAATGCAATTTTTAGATATGTACATGTGCATCTCGCAAAACTTAAATCTTGGAAAAGTTCATTTTTTCCCCGTAATTTAATTCAAAAAGTGGAACTTTGATATATTTTAGATTCATTATACATAAAGTGAAATATTTCAAACCTTTTTTTTATTTTAATCTCAATGATTACGGCTTACAGCTCACGGAAATCAAAAATCCAGTATCTCAAAATATTAGAATAAAGAATTTATAATACAGAAATGTCGACCTGAGAAGACTCTAATCAGATAATTAACTCAAAACACCTGCAAAGACCCTCTTGAAGCCTGTTAGCAAAACACACAAGATCATCTTTGCTAGTCCCTGCTTCAAATGAAATAACCTTTTAATGTGGTATGGTATGGTATTACGTGAACATTTTTCAGTCTTGTTCCAATATCTCATTTCAACCTTCATGATTCTGAATCTTGGGACCAGAAAAGTGTAAGAATGAGTCAACTTTTTCTGTGGCTGTGTACTACAGTATGTAGGATCTACATCATTAATACATTAAAGTGCATGGGAAAACATTTAAGATTTACTGCACTTGCTACAGGGGCTTGAATCTAAACTATATTCTTCAGTTGAGGATAGGAATATTTGTGTGTGTGTGTGTGTGTGTGTGTGTGTGTGGATCCGGCGTGTAAGATTGGGTAAACTTTCAGGGCTAAAAATGACTGTGGGGAAATAAATAAAAGTAATTCTGAAACCTTTTTAACATTATTTGTAGAAAACGCTAAATTTTTCAAAATAAAAGTAATAAATACAAAATGAAGACAACTACGATCTTGTATCCTTGTGATTATCTTTAAGAATGCAACATATTTCACTGTACGTATATGATACAAACGCGAAGTACAGCATCGCTGCTAATGTTCACTCTGTTTGTGTGTGGCAGTATAATATTAATAGCTCATTAGTATTTTATTATTAAATAATATACATTTATGCATGTGCGAATGTGTGTACATGTCTGCAGTGCTGTCTAACTGCACCAGTTCAACTCAATACTGCATAAAACACCCTCAAACAGGTGTGCACACTCCCCATACACTCTTTACCTGTGAATATCTTCCATTTCAAATACGAAAAACTGAGCAGAGCAAGCAGCAGTAAGTCTAACCTCACCCTGGGGCTTCTGGGTATTTTTAGCCCGTTCACAGTGATAGGGCTGATAATGGTCACGCTCCTGAGCTCCAGAGGTCTTTGTTGTTACGATGTGTGTGTGTGTGTGTATACATGTTTGCATGAGGATGTTGGTAGTGGTGTGATAAAGCTCATTAGAGAAGTCTTGTCTGGACATGGACGGCGTATGCCACAGACGGCCGTAATGAAGTCTCCACTGACATGGCGGTCAGTCCCAACCATGTCAAGACAACTTCACACTCACACACACACACACACACACACACACACACACAGGAGATTGGAGATGGATGCTATAATCAGCACCGGGTTCTCCTCAGACCTGGATCAATTTAAAGCAGATGAGAGCTGTGTACGGGATGACCGTGTTGATGTTAGCTAAACGGAAACTCTCCGATTTGACAGCTGATGAATATATCACGAGAATCAGCTGTTGTCTGGACATCAGTGTGTTTGTGTGTGAGGGACGGGTGCTTAGGGGTCTGACCCTCAGGGACGGACTCATTGTCCTGCTCCATGGGTTTCCTCCAAAGGTCCTGCTGCAGGTCACCTGCCAATTACCAGTGGTTAGACACATACACAAACATACACACACATACACACACACATACATACACACACATACACACACATACACACACATACACACACATACACACACATACACACACACACATATACACAGCTAACAAAGACATAGTAGTAATAGTACCTCAAATAAATATGAATATACTCCAACAATTTTTCTGTAATTCACAGCATGAGGGGTTGGACATCTCTAAGAACTGAGTATAAAACTAGTGTTAGACATTATAATGCAATTAATTGTTTTTATTATATTTCTACAGCAGGCTTTACCCCCCCCTCGTATGACCACCTGCTGCTTTAAATACATAATGATGTAATGTATCATCATTAAATGTGCAAGCAAAAAAAAAAAAAAATTAATTGAATTAAATTTGACTCATTTATGTAATTTAATTCAATAATAATAATAATAATAATGTAATTTCCTCAAGCTTTTCGTAGGGTCCAGCAGTGTGATGATTATGTGTGATATTAATCACTTTTCAAAGAAGTCTACAGATGTTTGTGCTTTCAGGCACTAGATCACCTAACCAGAAAGTCACTAGATCACCTAACCAGAAAGTCACTAGATCACCTGACCGGATACCGCAATCGTTTCTTCCGAATCGTTTCATATCCACTTCCTTTTTCCTCATCAGAAAATCTGAACTGATCACATCATTGTGTGTGTTTTGCCATCAAATCTCATACGACGATACGATGCTTTTGCTATAGTTGTACTCCCATACAGAACGAACGCGTGTCGGCCGAACGCACACTTTATTTTCATTTTCACGTGAATACTCTTGAATTAAATAAATGGAAAAATAAAATGCTACATATAAGCCTAATTTATACGCATACAATTCTGAGTATGATTGTGTTGCACACTGGTGCAGAACCGTTCAAAAGAACTGTGATGTATCTGATAACTGATTATTTTTTATTAGCCGTAAAGGATAGAACTGCCTTATACAAGACATTAACTGCCTTATACGTGATATTCAGCACTTCCAGGTCACAAGAGATTTGTAACCGAGCTCTAATGCAATCCTATACAGAGTACGAACAGGATTTTTCCTTCGGTGTAACAAGATGATCTAATTATTAAGAATGCACTCATGAAAAATAGATATTTCAAATCAAGAGTTAAACAACTTTAACGTGCAACTTTACTTAATGAAACCCGGCATCTGCTTTCAAAGTGGAGAGACTGAACGCAAAGGCTTTCATTCTTGTTTCCCCAAGTGCTCGAGTAACAAGAGATGGGATGAAAGAGAAAGCAGAATTACAGAAGCAAAAAAATAAATAAATAATAAAAATAAATAAATAAATAAAAAAACCCCGTACGATTATTTCAGAAATAAAGCTAGATTTACAGTGATATTTCTGGAAGAGAAAGGATCGAGCTATGATTTCTGCATGTGCAGGTCAGCTAGAACGCTTGGTCCGTGTGCCACGGCCTGGAGGGCGAGGGTAATACAGACCACAGCCGGCCAGGATGACTGACCACAGACACGTACTCACACACTCGGGGGCCAGCCTGGACGCAGCCCAGCTGACCGCACTCAGGTTGCAGCTTGTGCATTCTGGATCCTAAGGGAGGCCAATCTGATGACCACTAATAACCTGGCAGCACCAAGCAGCGGCCAGAACTCGCCGCTTCCGCCTAGCAACCGTACTGCAACGTCCACACACAACACGCGGCTTCGTCTAGCCGTTAGCCTTCGCCTTCACGTGCCACCTGTACTCCAAAACCCTGTCTCCTACAACGACCTGAGGTCACAAAACCTAACGAGGCCTTCTGATGAACTCTTCTGATGCTCTCTGGATTAAACCAGGTTCGGGTTCAGGATCAATTCATCTGTGTGATAACCGAGCTCTAGGTGTGAGGGCCAGCACAGACCGATGTCGGCCAGACACGGCCCGTTTGTGCCAGAAAGCTGCCTCTTGGCCCTGGTGAGTGTTAAGCGCAGGAGACCAGGAAGAAGGAAGAAGAGAAGTGTAGCTGCTGCCAAAAAGAACAGAGGAAGAGATGGAGAGTACAGAGCAGGTAAAGGTCAGGGCTTGACTACTCCTTTCTGACCTTCTGAGGCCCCAGGACAGAGAAAGACGTGCAGCTGCCAAGCCTGCTTGTGTACTGGCAAAGAACTCGGTGTCAGAGGAAACAATAGCGCTGAGAGAAACCTGCATCAACTTCTCTCGAACTCGGACTGGACACAGCTGATCTGATGTTACAATTTTGTACTACATTAAAAACAATTTAACTTTTTTTTTTTTTTTTTTTTTTAAACAGAATTAAATTTTCACTCCGTTCAATGTAAAATCATTATTTTGTCGTGTGATACATATCGAGTAATCAGAAATGTCTTCAAGTATCAAGATATGATATTCCTGTCATATCAAAGGCAGGCAATATGTGTCACTTTGCACATTTTTGCACAAAAAACAGAAATGTGTGTACATACTCGTTACTTCGACAACATTGAATAACGGCATTATTACTCAATAACAGATCAAACCTACCGCTAGTTCCTCCCAGCAGCTTTACTTTTAACTTCTCTCCCTATTAGGTTAACTTTTGTCATATTTAAATAATCTAATCACTGCAATATTTTTTTACATGCTAAAACAGTGATTGATCGTGCATATCATGAAAAAATTGTGAGAGCAGAATATTTTTGTGTTTTTTTTTTGTTTTTTTTTATAAACAAAAAGTTCAAAAAAGTTCATTTTCCATAGCCTTCTTTGCTCATATTTATCAAGGGTGCCAAAAGTAGCGGAGGGCACTGTATGCTGTCATTTTATATTCACTTCTTGCATCGCTCATACAAAGCGAGAAAGTCTGTCACACATGCAGCTTCGAAACTTATAAATATATAAATATACTATAATTACTATAATAATACTATAAATATCAAAGGAATTCCTTTATGATGAGCTACAACTGACGAAAAATATTCATGTGCGTGTAAATTTAATATCGTTTCTCGTACGTAGGTCATACGAACAAGTGGAAAAATGGAGCTGAAAGTGCAAGTGTGTTTTTAAGGAGACTTTGAAATAGCAAAAGTATGAATAAAAATATCATTCAAATATATTAAATATCTATATAAATATTCTACACCGTAAATTAAATATTACATTAAATATAAGAAATACAAATATGTATTAAAACTCAAACACCTTTGCGTGAATTTTAAATCTAAAAGTGAACCTTAAATAAATAATTAAATAAATAAATCTTTAAATAGAGGCTTTTTTTCTTGAAGTCAGATTTATATCGAGAGTTTGTATTCAGAAAAATGAATTCAATTGCATTTGCAATTAAAAGAGTGTTTCTTAGTGCTAAAAAAGAGAAAACATATATTCACTAACTTGTATATTAAACCCATCAACATACCTCTTATCTTTTCCTTTAGCTGTTTTCTTGGCGCTCTTGTTAGCTGTAGAGTACGCAACGGCGGAGGACAGGCCCTGTGGCGCGTCTCGCAGGCCGAAGCTCTTGGCAGCGTGGCCCAGGTGGAGGTGACGGATGTGGAAGATGTGTTTCAGAGCAGACGGGTACGCCGTATACGCCCTCACGAACGACTGCAGGGCTGGAGGAATGATGAAAGATGAGCAAGTCAGAGCTGACAGAGCCAAAGAGATGTTAAATCTTGAAAGGAATAATGTAATGCAAAAAAAAAAAAAAAAATTACAAATCTTAAATGCTATGACGTTTTTTTTTTTTTATTATTATTTTATTATTATTATTATTATTATTATTTTAGATTTGATTTCAGATGCCTCCTTTTTATCAAAATTAAATGCTGAGATTTTTTTTTAATATAATTTGAATATAATTCACACAAGGTTTGTGCATTCAGGTCTTTGTCTATGATTTTTAAGAGGCCCCCAAAATCATTTTACTATCTTAGATCTATAAAAAGTGCAGAAAAAAACAGGAAAAACAAAACAAAACTGAACAGCGTTTTTGTTACAGTAAAACTTCCCACTGTTCTTCAGAAAAATCCTCCAGGTCCTGCACATTCTTTACTTTTCCAGCATCTTCTGCATATTTGACCCCTTTCCAACAGCGGCTCTATGATGTTCAGATCCATCTTTTCACACTGAGGACGACTGAGGGACTCGTACACGACTATCACAAAAGGTGCAAACATTCACTGATGCTCAAGGAGGCAATGCGATACATAAAGAGACAGGGGGGTGTAAACTTTTGAACAGGATGATCGGTGTAAATTGCTATTATTTTGTTTAAAGATCTTATTTGTTTTCATTTAGTACTGCCCTTCAGAAACTACATAACATATTTACATGTTTCCCAGAAGACACGATAGTAACAATTCGTGTCACCCCAGCACTGAAATTTGAGTTTGATTATAATCTGGTAAAAATATCACCACGGCCACTAACGTGTAATCCCACAAGTGTTGGGAATGCGCACGATATCGAACGAGACACACCTTTCTTAGCAGCCTGCACCGACTCCGCACTGCCATGGACATAGTTCTCAAACTCCGTCTGTAAAACTGTAGCTCTCTCACGCATATCTTGCTCACGGGCACCGGCTGATTTCTGAAAACACAGCAACACAAGTTATTTGGCTTGGTAAACTATTTAATTTATTTAATTTTTAACTCAAAATGAGATAATTCAGCTCATAAGGTTTTCCATCAGAAATAATATTTTAAAAAACAATAGCACCCCTCTAGATTAAAAAGAAAATATGATGTCATATAATGTTAATGCATATTAATAATCTATGTGAAATTGAACAGCTTTTGGATGCAGTATCGTCTTTACATATATGTAAATGTAATCCGGAGTAACATATTAATCCCAACCTAGTAGAACGCATTAGTATAAACAGCTGTTCACCTCTGAGACGTTCATTTATATTAAAATAAATAAATAAATAAATAAGTAAAATTAAAGAAGGGGGACATTAGTTAAACACACTGTATTCACTGAGCCCCTTGCCATCCCCTGACCTTTGGTCTCCCAGATGAAAAGTGCCCACAGGGGGTATTAGTGGAGAAAGCCGATTGGTTTAGAGAGGGAAGGGGTGAAATTAAATCAGGATTAAAAGTGCCTGAGAGCTGGCCGTCGTCCCCCTTCATCGTCGTGTTGCAGAGCGGAGAGAGGGAGGAGAGCGAGGGGGAGAAATTAGAGAGGGCGTCTTTCTCAACAGTGCCACATTAACACATTACAAGTGCAGGTCTGTCTTATGCCTTGAGTGTCCAGAGATCAAAATAAAAGGACTTTAAAGCAAATGTGTTCAAGCCAAGTTCAACAGGATTCGGCATCAAGGAATCAAAATGACCTTTTTGTCCCAATTTCCCCTGCCTCTGAAGCGTACGTCCTGCATCAGAGTCGACAAGATGTCTTCCATTTTCATCTCACTGAGACTGCAACACAGAAAGAGAAGGTCAGGCTGGCAGACCATTATCACATTGCATCTTTAACAGCGCTTCTGTCTCAGCGTTATGATATTTTTTTCAGAGAATCAGAGTATGTGTCTGCTCTCGTGGGCTCTGTTCGTAGACTGGAACAATTGAGATCATAAAGGAAGATCCATCTAGCAAACTGCTACTTTGAAATGTTGGTGCGTAAATAAAACCAAGAAAACTGACCACCTCTTGCTTCACATCTGGTCACATACGGAAACTTATCTGTACCTGTACACTTTGTGAGTTTATCTATGTCACACAAACCTGATATTGTGATTGCCCAAGACATCCAAGTAGGCGGTCTCTGAGGGAGTGAGAAAGAGAAGGCCGTTGCCCCGAGCTCCGATGCGAGCTGTACGGCCGACCCGATGCACGTATTCCGCTGCAGAACTGGGAGGGTTAAACTACAATACAAATGTGAGACAGCAAAACAATAAATTGCTTCTCCTTAACGTGCCTCAATATGGAAGATTTGACATAATAATTCACTATATTATATTATACTACACAATATCTGCACATATATTTATTAACACTGTATGGTATAATATAAGAAGCAGGCAGAAAGCAGATGTACCTGTACTATCCATGTGACTTGAGGAAGATCCAACCCACGCGCTGCCACGTCCTTCACAAAACATGCGAATAATAAGTTGGCATAACGTGACCCGTTTAAAACAGCCAACATTAGGCATAGCTCAGCACAGGCAGTGCGAAAGAAAACAGCACTGTCTCTAAACAAAGACTGTTTACTCTCTCGATCTCTCCCCATTATCCTTTACAGATTTGTGGTGCCCAGCCAAGATAAGCTCTTTATTAATAACTGATAGAAGACTGAGAGCCTAGTATTGAGCTCTGGGCCTCCACTCCTCCCTTTCCTGGTCCTGTGGCCCAGCTGGGATAAGCCAGAGTTGGGCAGAGTGCAGATGGAGGCCGGTGCAGGGCCAGGAAAGTCTGTCAGATCCATTAAAACGACTCATTTAATCCAGGAATAATGCTACAGAGTGACTGGCCTGGAGCTGATGCCAAACAGGAGACTACTACAACTACTACTACTCTCTCCGGTCACATTTACATCCCATATATAAAAGAATATCCCAAATCTTTTTGAATTGAGTGAATATCATGTTGTACAGTCCAAATCCGGTTTGATTCGTTTTAATTAGTGTGGAATTAGCATGCTGTGAAATTTGATGTCCCGTGCTTAGCTGCACTGAACAAATGTCACCCTTTATAGAAGGAAGTCGTTATCAAAAAAAAGGCAATTTTCATCTACGGCACGCGTAGCATGTGTATGATTAGCATAGACAAGAATTTCAACACTTTGTGCTGAGGAAAGAATGTAAAACATACATTACTGTGTAGAAGTCTAGCATGCAAAGAAATGCTTAAAACAAAGATGCCTTCAAAAATAATGAAAAACATTTCTACGCAAAAAAACAAATCGTATAAAGAGCAGTAAACTGTAATAAATCTCAATTTTAAAAAAAGTAAATAATTGATTTGCTTTAAAAAAAAAAAAAAAAAAAAAAAAAAAAAAGTATTCTCAGGTACAATTTGTGTAGTTTTATAAGGAAATTAGCCGGTAAGTTTTACTGAGCCTCTTACTGTACTCTGGTTTGTTTGTTTTTTTGGGGGTTTTTTTGCATTGCATACAAAACCCAGCAGACTTCATTATGTTTTCTGTCTGAAAAGTGGTCTGTTAGGCAATATCTTGCTTTCTTTACTGGCAAACATTTATATTTTTATAGAAAACGTAATGTTGGAAAGGTTTCTGTACTGACTGAATAATGCAGAAGTCATAAAATAAATATCTATCTATAGTACAAAATATGTATTTAAAAAAACAAACAAACAAACAAACAAAAAAACCTAAGTCTTGTCCACAGTACTGTATGTACTACTGTAACTCATTAATAATCGAAGTCTAAGGGTTGAATGATTCCAACAAACACAGAAATTCAAACCTCTATCCGTTACACTTGAACACTACAGGTCTTTGAATGATACACACATTAGAGAGCGCCTCACAAAATGTTTTCCCCCATATAAGAGTAATGAAACATCGTTACACTTATTTATGACTACACTGACTACGTAACTCATAACCGTAAAATTGATCTCTCCGAAAACGTAGTCCTAGACATTTAATGCAACCGAGTATCCCAGACAGGATCTACGTTCTTGTGAGGATACACTGAGGTTAATAGCTTTAGGGCTTTAGGACGGTAGTAAGCCTGCTGGACAGTAGAGAGCACGTGGTTTAGTGAGTAATGTAGCCAGTGCTGTCTGCGAGACCTTTCACATGCGGCGAGAAGGAAACACTACTACTGCTGCTGCTGGAGAGAGCAGGCCAGGCCTGGCAGCTGTAGCCTGGAGAGACAATCCACACTGAAAGCCAGGACTAACAGAGCACTCACTCCCTCAGGGCTTCCCCTTATGGCCCTACTGCCAACAGCTGTGCCAGAGGGGAGTGAGGTAAAGAAAGGAGGAAGAGAGATATAGAGAGAAAGACAGGGCTGTGGAGAACTAAGACTCAGTCTGGCTGAGTGACAGAAAGCAGTTTAAAGGGGCAGTTTGTAATTTTAAAATCTTGTGTTTTAAGGACTGTAATAATCACATTATTTAAAAAAAATACTTCGGGCATTTGCAATGCTTTCGATCTGGAAATTCATTTTGAATTTAAGGCTTCTGGTAATTGTTTTCTGTTGTGGAAATGAGCTCTGCTTTTGCCACTTTCGCTTAGTTTTTTAAAAATATATATATTTTTTAAAACTAAGCGAGACTAAAATAAAACAGGAACCACTACAGAACCCATTTACCCTGGGTAAGAACTGATTTACAGGAAGACTCACCGTACAAAGCAATACACCAGTCTTACTCTGGGAGAACTCCTGAAACACCTCTGTCCGCTCCTGTTCACACAGCAACACACAATGTCAACTTATGCTGGATCATTATTATAGGTCTTCTATTAAGGCCTGTTTCTCAAGTCTAGTCCCAGACAGTCGCGTCACGTCATGTTTTCTTTCTGCGCTGATAATGAGTTAACAGAAAAACAGCAGGGAAAACACCACACTTCGCACGCAATGACCAATCGCTACTGAATTTAAAAGCAAGGGTTTAAAGATGATTTAGACAAAAGCTATGCAATAAATAAATAAATAAATAAAATATTCAGGTAAGGAATAATGTATTACTGTAATGACATTTGCACAAAGTTATTAAGAGTTATTAAAGTAGCTAGTTAATTTTTTTCCCCCTTTGTTTTGCTGAGAGAAGGGACACAAGCTAGCCAGGTAAACAAGGTCAGAAATGGCCAGCACGTATTTTACTTTACTGTTTGTTATATCAAAGCCAGTGGTAGAAGCCGGTCCAATTATGATTCTTGCTACTTCTATTCAAATAGAAGAATAAAGATGCAGTGCCAAGTATGACTGTCCAGCCAAAGGACATCACTACTCTCTCTCGCCTGCTAAGTAGAGCACAATCTGTTAACTGTGCTGGAACAGCTGTGTGTCTCCTATCGTTTCCTTGAGTGGAGAAGATGGCCAGACCTGTCACATTATCAAACCCATCCATAAAGCTGCCGAATGCCTCTCGTTAATATCTAAGAAGGGGAAGACAAAGAGGCCTCGAGCGGCTGTGCCCTGAGCTCGCCAGCCTACTTGGACCATATGAGTGGCCCTGGTCGTGTCCATTAACATGGCTGAATGAGGTCTGAGGCCTGGGCAAAGGTGTCTTTTCTTTGGGTCCCATGGCAGTGCCGCAGGGCACCCGACTGTTGCTGCCACTCCACCAGCTGGCTCAGTCGACCTGACTTACTTAAACGAGGCAGGAAGTGTACAAGAGACATTGTGACTAGGGATTGTGACATGCAGGCAGGTTCAGAACCTGGACTCGGATAAATCAGGCCAATAATGGACTGGGGAATAACTAGGGCCTTAGTTCTATGTCCTAAAACGAAAGATGCACAGCACTGAGGGTAGAAATTTCCAGATGCAAGACATCTCACCTCTTGTTCCATGTTGCCATGGAGTCGGAGGAAGTTGATTGATAGCTGCTGTTTGTTTGCAGTGCTGGATTTGCCACACAGGACAGTGGAGAGGAGTGTGTCGAGGAATTCTACCGCCTCACAGCTGGATATGAAGACAATGAGCTTCTGATCTTGTTCGAACTAACAAAGACGAGGAGAAAAGGCTTGACAAAAAATAACTGGAACCAAAGAAGACATCCATCTCATTTATACTTGAACTGCAACTTCTTTTACTCACTAGGAGTTATTTGAAATGTTTTCAATTATTTCAAAACCCATTGAAAATCAGCCTAATCAACACGGAGCTGCATTATAAATCTCAGAGTGTGCATGTCCGTAGTTACCTTACACCTGGCCAGTATAAATGCCGCAAGGCAGACCAGGCGCAGTTTGCTAGGCACCACCACCATATACTGTTGCAGCCTGTCAGGCATGGCGTAGCTGTCAGCCTGCTGAGAGGGTGGAGACTGGGATGAGAGAGAGGGCTCCAAGACCTGGATGTACATGGGGTCGTTCATGCTAATGCTGGTTAACCGGGACAGCCCTGTTAAAAAAACCAAAACGTTTACACTGTGCAATTCCACTGTTAAGTGAAACAAGTGCTTGGATTTAAATCATTTTCTTTAGTCTGACTGACTTTAACAGCTTTATGAAGTGGCTCATTGATAAGGGGCTATTAATTTTTTTTAATTGACATTTTTTCCTAGTGTTTGTCTGTGTATTGTGTAACCAATCAGCAAGTGTGTTGGACCCTCCCCCACGTACCATTAGCTCCTCCTGGTGCCTTGAGGTGATATACAAAAAAAAAAAAAATAATAATAATAATAATAATAAATAAATAAAATCCCAGACTGGCTTACCCTCAGTGAGTGTGGCAGAGAGCAACACCGTCTGCCTAGTGGAGCCGGCAGCATTCAGGGCGTTCAGGATTACAGTCAGATCCTTCTCAAAGCCCAGGTCAAGAGTCCTATCAAAAACAGAGCATGGAAGCTGACATATCTGAAGATATTAAACAAATGTGAAATGAGATTCTGTCACTATTACACACACAAACCTGTCTGCTTCATCCAGAACAAGCCAGCGTACAGCACTAAAAGCGATACTAAGAGTGTTCTTAATGTGGTCTACCAGTCGCCCTGGAGTGGAGATCAAAACATTTATGCCTTTCCTCAATCTGAAACAGAAGAACACAGGTTTAATACACAAATCAACTGTATACAAGTATCCAGACCTACTCCGTGTGATGTTCTTGCCTGGCTTTTTCTGCTTTCCTTTTTTCTCCTCCCATCAGGACACCAGGTACGATCCAGGTGAATGGCTACAAATAAAGGAGGAGGAACAGTGAACTGTTTGAATTTGTTGCTAGGAACTCAAACACGTGACTGACCAAATAGACTGTTGTTATATTAAGATATATACACTCACTGTTCACTTTGTTAGGAACATTGGAACCAATCGGCCAATCAGGGTGGCGGCAGGGCAATGCATAAAATCATGCAGACACAGGACAAGAGCTTCATTTAATATGTTCACATCAAACACCAGAATGGTGCGACAAACAAAAAACCTCCAGTGAACAGCGGTTCTGCGGGCAGAAACGCCTTGTCGAAGGCATTCGTAAGCGCTCTGTACAACAGTGGTGTGCAGAAAAGCATCTCCGAGCACACAACATGCTAACCCTTAAGGTGTATGGGCAGAAGCAGAAGACCACATCAGGTTCCACTCCTTTCAGCCGAGAACAGGAATCCGAGTGTTGTGTGTGAAAATCCCAGGAGATCAGCCGTTTCTGAAATACTCAATCCAGCCCGTCTGGCACCATCAACCATGCCACGGCTAAAGACACTGATGTCACACAGACATTCTTCGTTCTGATATTCGATGTAAACATTATCTGAAGCTCTTGACCTGTAGCTGCATGATTTTATGCATTGTGCTGCTGTCACTTGATTGGCTGATTGGACAACTGCATGAATGTACACGTGTAAAGGTGTTCCTATTAAAGTGGATGGCGAGTGTGAGTAATCTGCACCCAAATCTTAAACAGGTCAATGAAAACAGTTATAATGAAGAAACTTTAAGAGTCCAAAAATGTTACTCTTATATCAGATAATTATTTATTTTTTTACCTTTAGAAGCTTCTGGAAGATTTGAAAGCTCTGCTGTGCCAACTAAAGATCAAAATTGAGAGATTAGAAACATGGTATTGTAATTATGTCATTAAAATGAGTATGAAGCATCTTTAAATAGAATTTAAATTAACTGCCGACCTCTCTCGTAGGCACAATCACAACTGCCAGTGGCCCATCTGATCTCTGAGACAGCATTGAAAGAAGACATGTCAATCAAATAATATATACAAGCAGTAAGTCGAGGTGAAGAGCAAAACACTGGAAGCATAATTATAGCTATCACTACAGAAGACAGGGGACTCACACGAGCAACAAATTTATTTATTTTATTAAAACAAATCTAAACATTGAACGTGTTTCTAAGCTCTAAAATAAGCTCTAAATAAAAGTATTTTATATCATATTGCTTTTCTCTTGACTTTATTTACATGTGACCTTGAAGTAATCCAAAATTAATCAGATTACATTACTTTCATATTGTGATACTTGGATTACATTACTGTAATGGAAGACATTTTTAAAGTAACCCTCCAACCCTGCCTAGGCGGCTCATTCAAAAGGCCACTTTGTGCATCCTTATGTATTTACATTTTTTTCAATACCTTGTATTATGGTCCCCCCCACAGGCAGTATCGCCATTAGCTGCTTATAAAGCATATTATTCTGGGGGGGAAAAAACAGGCCTATTGCATAATCCAATAATTACATTTTTCAGCCCAGATGTAGTTAGTATCATTAATGTTTTTAAATGTTAAATATGTTAAAAATGTTAAATAAGCCTGTGTAAAATTCTTATTATGACATTTAGTGGTTCAATGAGGACACGTTAGACAGTTTACTAAACTGAGCATTTGCCTAATTTTTCATTTTTTTCCTTCCAAATCTTGCAAAATAGTGTTTATAATAATGTTGAATCACAGACACTACTGGGTGGAGTAGTATTGAGAAATAGCATCCAGATTTTAAATTTCATCTTACAAGGCACTGACGCAGAGTGACGTAAAATTGTCTGGAGTTCGAATCCCAACGATGCCACAGCCATCAGTGGCCAGGAGTCCAAGAGAGAAAAACTGCCCGTGCTCTCAGGGAGGGAGGAATCACCAATCACAGCGACACTAGCCAATCAGGGGTGTTTGTGAGCTCATGTATATGTATAAGGGGGTGGATAGCACTCTCCTCCGAGTGTGTTACGCCACCCCCTGTGATGCTGCATGAGCAGAAGTTCGAAAAGACGCAGCTGGCTTCATGCGTCTTGAAAAAGGCGTGTGATAGGGGAGACCTAACTGGGTGGGAATTGGCCATGACTAAAATCTGGGAAAAATTCCCCAAAAAATGCTGACACAAGATGCAAATATAGGACTGAGGAAACTAATAAAGGATTCAGTGAGCTTCAGCTGTCTTCGATTACTTGCAAATGGTCAAAGACTTTAGTATCAGTGTAACGGCTGCAGTTACTGACAGGGTGAGTATGATAAGAGGATTACAGACACGATTACAAGATTATAAAGCAAAAACAACCAACAAACCTCTACTGCAAACTACAAAACCAAATTAAATTATTATTCTCACAATTCAGGTTTTGACTTGCCTGGATTTTTGGTTGCACTGCCTGCAGAGACTGGATCAGAGGAATTCCATACGCCAGCGTTTTCCCTAATCGATCAATGAGAGACAGATTAGCTGTTACCACTGATTCATAATGGCTTTTTGTTTGTTTTTTAAACCAAGAACAACTTCAACTAATCAAGTAAGGAATAAAACATAACTGGGCACGCTGTTATAGGAAAAGTATCAGTATCAATTCAAATGTAGTGTCATACTAACCAGATAATAATTTTCCAGTAACAGAACATCCTGACATGTTTATTCCTCTTATCCCACACCAAGTTGCCAATGATAACAATTTTATCCATTTATAGTTACATTTAATGTTGGGAAATGTTCAGGAAACAAGTCAGTTCTCATTTTTGTCTCTCTTGAAGGTAAACGGACAAAAAATAAATTCACCTTGTTACCAAGAAACCTTTCCTGTATCTTTCCTGTAACTTCAACATTTGACCTCTGACTCTAAAATTCTAAGTAAACATCTCCTCTCAGACAACTTCACCATATCACATCACAATTACACAGTTGTTTAAAAAAATATATATATATATATATATATATATATTAATGTGGAGCATCCACTATACAAGTCCCTATGCAAGTTGTTACTATAGAAATGATTACATATTAAAACAAGTACGTTAAAACAGTAGGCCTGTCACGATAATTACGTTATTGGCTTATCGTACAGTATACGGACGTGACCTCAATCATTTTAGCTGACCTCGATATCGCCCATTGTGTTTATATGCGTGTTTGTTTGAATAAGAATGAATGTCACCAACATTTTAGCCATTCGCGCTGCTTCGGTCCCCTCGTCTGCTCTAGGGCCGTCAAATTAAAATGTTTACTTTGAAGATTCATTGAATTGAAGATAAAAATGCACACTCAAATGCAAACGCTGTGTGCGTTCGAATTTAAGATGTGTAGCAAGCACTAGCGCCGATCTGAATGAAAACATACTGTTAAAAAATTATGTAAGATATTAACAATGCACTAACAATGTTTTTTGAAGAAGAAAACTCTAGAAAGAGTAGATCTAGTGTTTGAAATAATCCAGTCGTAGTCGGTAATGTCGGGGATTGAGCCGCTTCAGCTGCGTGAGCTGAAACTGAACGGTGAACGAACAGCGGTAAACTGAAGCGCTTTACTAGCGGGTTAATTAACTCACACAAACGCATCCTTATACACATACGATATTAATCAGACATTTACACACACACAACATAAACCTAATATTACAACCTGCTTCTGCACAAAATGACACGAACGCACAAGTGAAGTCGATCTTAAGTACGGCGCTGGGTAGAACGGGTAAGTCACGCTGTGAATACGCTCTTTCAGTAACAACGCACTAAAACACGCACGAATAACTAAAGCATAAAGAATTCACTACATCGTATCACACTCCATTTAATTTATCGTTTTGGTTGTGTGGTTTTATTTTATTTATGCTTCATTTATTTAAAATATGTTGGTTCTTTTGACATTCCAATAAAAATGTCTAAATATTCTTAAGAATTAAAAGTTCATTGCCCTTTGAAAGGGCGTACTTGCATTATTATACTATTATATCATCATTATATCAGTGACGTATGACAATAATATCGTTTATCGCAATTATTTCTTGGACAACATCTCGTCCAACAAAAGTAATCATCGTGACAGGCCGAGTTAACAGAAACCCGTGATGGTCAGAAACTACTGACAGAGCTGCTGTCAGAGAAAATTAAATCAACACTTTCTGACCAATCAGAACAGAGAAAGGATGGACGTTTTTGGATACTAAAAAAAGTATGTACGACAAGATCTGTCCTAATAACTCTAGTCTGTGTGTTTCCATGAACAACTTGTCAGTCGCCCTTTGTTGACGGTCTTATGAGAGGTGGACTTGATAAAACACATCTAGTCGTACCTGATCCAGTTTGGGATCGAACGACAGCGTCTTTTCCTGACATGAGCACTGGAATGGTCTGCTTCTGTACACTGCAAATGCATACGACGTGTGAGAATGCAAGCAAGAGCTGTCAAGATGTTAAGAATGTTCATCAACAATATAAAGACTAAATGTGTACCTGGTCATGCTGCTTATGTTCAACACTTTGTTAAGCGTCGCCACCTGCGGAACGGTCCAGATACAGAAGAATAAACACAGGGTGATGACTGATAATTAACTGCAATTTAACTATATTGTTATGTTATATTAGTCAAAGTGATCTTACTAAGTGAGGGTGCAGGTCTAGTTCCTGAAAGGAGTTAGTAGTAAAGACCTTCTCCTTCACCTGAGTCACTGCAGGACTACGGGGTGGGAAAATAAATAAATAAATAAATAAATAAATAAATAAATGAATGAGTTACTTTAGCTCGAACATCCAGATGAAAAATGATGTAGGGACAGATTATGTGTCACTGACCTGAACACGTCTGGGATCTCAGGGTTGTTTCGGAAGAGAGATGACGTCTTAATAAAAGGTCCGTCATGTCCCTTGTGTTCCCCCTGTCCTTTCTTTGGAGATGCTTTCAGTTTGGATGGGAACTTTGATGCATCCTGGTCCTCGTTCTTTGTGTTTGTCTTGGTATTCAGCTTCCTTTGCTTTGCAGAGCCATAGTCTTGATTTTCAAATGAGGCCTTCCTTTTTCCATTCGTTGTCTTTTCCTGTCAACACCAACGCCATAGGTATAAGAATAAACAGCAACCAGGAAAGTGTCAGAATGATCAAGGGTATGAAATATCTGAGCTGCTACTTATCCTGGTGCATAAAATAAGAATTTAGTCTTTCTCTGAAAATAAAATGTCAGATGCTAAAGTCTCTCTCTACAAGAGTTCTTGCCTTTTCTTCATGAAAATAAAAAGATTGTTTTTAAACATTCCATGTTTTTCCATGACTTTACATGTTCTGTTTTCTATATCAGTGTAGGTCCCCCTTGTGCCACCAAAACAGCTCTGACCCGTTTTAATGTTATGGCTGATTGGTGTATATTTGAAATTCGATGATTATTAAAAGTCTAGGGGGACCTACACATTATTAGGCTGGTGGTTTTAACGTCATGGCTGATCGGTGTGTAATTATATTTACTAGTAAATATATACAGTGTCTTTTTATATGAAAAGAATTACTTGAAATATACTTAAATGACAGCGCTGTTGAATTCTCGGTTCTGATTGGTTGGAGGGTGTTGATTAATTATCTATAGCTGCAGCTCTTACAGTAGTGCTGGCTGTCATTCAAACCTCAGCTTTATATGAATGCACTCTTTCTAATACATTATCATTTCCACAGTAACAGGTCATTCAGAGGGATTCGTAAGTCAGAGACTTAATCCAAACCTAATAATAAACACATTACAAACATTTATTTAGAAAAATGTTCAGATCATTAATATGAAGTTTTCTGTGAGGAGGATTTTGGAATGATTCATTATTTAGGGAAGGAGTCTCCAGTGCCAGCACTTTGTAACATTCAGTGGCTTTTCTGCCACAGGAAAGTCTTCAGGACAGAGAAGTTTATGTTTTGTGTTTATCTGTAATATGTCAACTTGCATTTTTTTTTTTTTGCTTAGTTTTCTTTTTACTTAATAAAGTCAAGAGACAACAATGAACACAACTATAAGTGATGTGTTGTTCAATAATATTGTAAACATTGCAGGGGGAAAAAAGAGGAATAAAATATTTCAGACATGCTGTTACAGGAACATAATTAACTTTAGGGTGGTAACAATACTTCTACTTCATGTCACACCACCCTGTCATTATTTATTTCCCTAAAACAGTACCCATTTACAGTTCTGGAAAATTCAGGGAATTTAGAAATTGTATTTAAGATTTAAGGTACTAAGGATTTATATCTGTTGTCTTTAGATGTTCCAATAATTTCTGCACAATATTAGGCAGGTCCTAATATTATGTAGGACCCTCTTGTGCCACCAAAACAGCTCTGATCCGTCAAGGCACGGACTCCACAAGACCTCTGAAGGTGTGCTGTGGTATCTGGCACCAAGACCTTAGCAGCAGATCCTTTAAGTTGCGAGGTGGGGCCTCCATGGATCGGACTTGTTCGTCCAGTACATCCCACAGACGCTCGATCGGATTGAGATCTGGGGAATTTGGAGGCCGAGTCAACACCTTTGTCGTGTTCCTCAGACCATTCCTGAACAATTTTTGCAGAGTCTCAGGGCACATCATTCTGCTGAAAGAGGCCACATGAAGGGGTGTACTTGGTCTGCAAGAATGTTTAGGTAGGTGGTACTTGTCTAAGTAACATTCAGATGAATGCCAGGATCCAGTCGTCTAGCCATCACAATTTGGGACTCAGATCCTTACGCTTGCCCATTTTTCCTGCTTCCAACACATCAACTTCGAGAACTGACTGTTCACTTGCTCCCTAATATATCCCACCCCACTGTAACAAGATAATCAATGTTATTTACTTCACCTCTCACTGGTTTTAATGTTAAGGCTGATCTGTGTGTGTTGTTGCTTGGACACTGTTAGTTCTGGAACTACTGTGGTTAAATAAGTGCAATAACTCACTGCTGTCCATTTCTGCCTTGATGAGGATTTGTTGTGTTTTTTCTCACTGACGTGCAAGTCAGTAGGTTCCTGGTTGGAGATGTTGACCATCAGCATATCCTCAGCCATGATGAACACCACACAACAATCTATAATATCAGATAAGTGCAGATGTGAACAGTTAGGTTCCCAACTTGCTAAAGCACCTAGACCAATAAATAACCATTAAACTTTATTACAGTATAAAAACGTGAACTGGTGAGAATATAACAGCATGTAAGCAGAGAAAAAGGACACATGTTTTTACGTTTAAATACTCTTACAGTAAGGTTATCTGTTGACCGGCTTCACCAAAACATCAGCAGCAATCCCTTTGAAAACCCTCATGCGCCTTCTCCTCGTGCACATAGCGATGGGAGCACTTCCGGGTCCGACGCGTGTCAAAGTAAAAGTCCACAAACGACACAATCCACCAGCAGTAATGTTTTTTTTGTTGTTGTTTTTTTTGTTTTTTTTAAACTCTCTTTCACACGTATTAATCCGTATTCCGAGTCAAATTGATACTTTTGGTTGGTTTACTATTTGGTTTAATTTAGTTTCACACTGCTCATAATGAAATGAAAAACCACACACACACACAAAAAAATACTGCAACAGAAATAGGCTATGTGCGCTTTGAAATTACAACAAGCACCCAAACACAAATATGTGCTAGAAAGGTCAATAAATGATTATATAATTATATAAATAGCTAGTTTAAACGTTTTGTGAACTACACCCAGCATTTATATTTTCTCTTTTTGTTCATCGGTCCAAATATCCAGACGACATGGCATTTACGCAGCGCTACAGTATGGGATTCATTTTCCGTCAAAAGTATTGCGGTCACGGATTTAAAAAATAATAAGCGTGAATCAAACATTTAAAAACACAAGTAAAAATATATGCAAAGTTATCAGAATAGCAAACAACGTGGCCGCGGATCGAAACATAATTTTGTAGTTGTATTGCACAAAACTGAAACATGAATTCACAGTTCTTTGAATCGTACACAAAATCATGTTTCCTTGGTTATATTACTCTGTTTTTGTGCTCTCTGACATTTTCTGCTCATGTTTTCTATTTTTTTTTGAACGCTTAAGTTATTTTTCCCTTCGCGCTAGTTTCATGTAAATCAGGGCGGGCTTTAGCGTCACGATTGGTCCACTTCAGCTCCGCCTCTAACCAATCAATTGAAGAGGGGAGTTGACGTCACTCCACTGCGACTCATGGCTGTTGTGTTCATAAACATACATAGGACGCCGCACTGGGCCTGTGGTGCGATAGGGAAACACATCCCTATAAACAAATGGAAGTAAACGGGGGAGCTGCGGTTTTTCTGGATAAAAAGAACAGTAACGTTTATATTTCTCGAACGATTTAAATGGTTTATGATCTACGTGGAGTACAAAAAAGTTCTGTCTCCAATTACTTAGATTCTCCATAATCAGACTTGGAAATTATTCATTGTCATAAACGCTTGTCAAGCATAGATTTACTTGTTTTTCTTGGTTAATAAATGCTGAGACATCCCTAATGTAATATAATTTAATGTACATGAATTGTGCATAATCATTGTGGAAATGGCTTTTTCTGTCTTCAACTCCATCTTTTAGCTTTTCTTGTGCTCCAGGTCAGACAAGTTAGCAGCCAACTAACTACAGTAAGATTCACAATATGTCAGTCGCTCAGCCGAAACGAGGAGCTTGTCATAAAAGTCGGTTTGCAGAAAAACGACAGTATAGATGAAAATCTTGATTATCGGCAATTTAGTTTATAATATAAACTATAATATAAACTGAGAATTATTACTGTTGCCCAGAACAATATAGCGCTGACGTTGACCTACGATCCATCGGCCAGTGCGGCGTCTATATACACAACAGCCATGAGTCGCAGTGAAGTGACGTCAACTCCCCTCTTTGATTGATTGGCTAGAGGCGGAGCTGTAGTGGACCAATGGTGACGCTAAAGCCCGCCCTGATTTACATGAAACTCGAATATATTTTTATGTGTTTTTAAATGTTTGATTCACGCTTATTATTTTAAAAATCCGTGACCGCAATACTTTTGACGGAAAATTAATCCCGTACTACAACTGGTTGAGTTTAACAGCTCAGATATACAGAAAAATGCTGAAACCCTTGGTACACTGCACTGGAGTCAATTCAGAGTCAAATGGGTTGCTTACTGTACTAGTGTTCGCTTAGAACTGGACCAAACCCACCTCGCTTTCAAACCAACGACTCACATATCCAGTAATTGTTTCGAACCGATTGATTTGGATTGCTGTGTTCACACCTGCCTAAACAAACTGCACCAAGGGGGAAACCACACCAGGGTTTGATTCAAACAGAGTAAACCCTTCATTTGTGAAAACACACTTAAAAATGAAGATTGATCCAGATTCACAAAATTGGCATTAAGTACATCTCTTCTAAGTATATTGCTTCAGTTTTTTCCCCTCATGACAGAGCTGTTCAGTTCTATTTTTTCTTAAAACGCAGCTCGTGAAGTTTCAACAACACTTCAGTGCCAGTGCTGAGTTGAGAAAGAGTCCACAAGCCAAAATTCAGAAACTGACACAGGGTAGATGACAAAAACGAACCAAAAAGCAACTAACAAGTGCACAGAGAAATGACCAAAATCGCCCAAAAACTACTTTAAAACATTTTGTGTATCGCATCCAGTTAGGATCTATATACTTCTATAAGTGGACTAACAAGGTGTGTGTGTGTGTGTGTGTGTGTGTGTGTGTGTGTGCGTGTGTTTAAATAAATGCTGTAACCATGATTGGGAAGATATAAAGATGTTAAAGATAAGGACACGACATCAATATTACCTAATATTTTCTTTTCTATTCTGTTTGCTTATTTAAATGCTATTAAATACTATTTTTGAAATTCAGTATAATTTTATTGCAATTGCTCTTATACATGTATATAGGCACAATGTGGTATGTAGTATTTTCTTGTTTATTACCACAAAACACGACTGAACCTGGCCTGTACAAGAAATCAGTTATTCCCTGTACAACAGTATAAAAAAATATAAAATATAAAAAAAAATATAAAAACCCTACGTTAAGACATTAGGCTGAATGTCTTAACGTAGGGTTTTTATATTCCTGCTTAAACATTTAGTACTGAAGTGACATTTAGCGTGAGATTCTACTTTGCACCTTATCACTCCTAATAATTTTCCAATTATGATGGATTTTATCATCCGTCACCTCTTAATACCTAGCACTTTGAAATTGGTTTCACACATATCCCCGGTTAATACCTAGAATATAGCGGATTGTAAAAGGAAGGATTATTGAACAAGCTCATATTCTGCTTGATTAGAAATTAAGCTGCTTAATGAAAGAGATGGACACAGCTTAAATCAAATTTATTGTCAAGAATCAGATGAGATCAACCCAGATGATGCATTTAGAGAAATAAAATGTATTTGCACTTGGAAAAAAAAGAAAAGAAAAGTGGCTTATCTTAATATTTGTAGCATCTGTGCAGAGCACTAAAAAGCATTTCCCATTTAGTAAAGTTGATTTCATCATCTGCAGTGCTGTATTCCTTCAGATATTCTCTAAAATCTTTGTTTGGAGAGTAAACATACTCATTCTTCCTGCCACAGAGCGGGCTGAGATCATTTAAAAAACATCCCATTTCTTCTGCTTACTCCCTGTTTATGTATTCAGAGCTGATGCATATTCTGGAGCTCATTCGCTTTAATTAAGTCAATGTCTGCCTGTCATGGCACGGTATCTGAGGGGAGTTTGAAAGCTTGGCTGTTAACACGTCTCGCTAACCAGTGCACTTAACTCCTTTCCTCTCTGTTGGGAGCCAGTCCTCTGACCTCTGCATGCAGGGAGAGAGAGAGAGAGAGAGAAAGAGAGAGAGAGAGCGTGAGCTTAAAAATCAGAGCAGCTCTTGCTCCTTAGCATGAGACTACTGAAGCAGGACTAATACTACCCCTGACAAAGAGACCGGACAGGCTGTGTTTTATTGCGACATTAATTAAACATGTGTATAATTAGCTGGTCCGCTGTACTCCCTTGTGATCAGCTGGGGTCAACAAGCGGGAAGTGATTACAGACCAGAGGAGCCAGAGAGGGCTTGGATGTTTAATTCAGGCAGGACTTTGGAAGGACGGCCCACCATCCCGCTCTCCAGGCACTCGAACACAGTGTGGGGTTGCTGATCAGCGCTGACCTGCACAGCCTGGGGGTAGAAGGCCAGTAGGGCGGCCGCATGGCTCCGGTACTCCTTCAGTCTCTTGCAGACTTCAAACTCTGTGTCCTTTGGGTTACACTGTAGCCGAGCTTGTACTTTTACACCCGGGGCAGGATTGTGCAATGAGTGATACCTGGATTGATAAAAAAAAAAAAAGTGGAAAAAAGCAGTTAGTCAGTTCTTGATTGACACTAGTGGTTTTCTTCTGTTGTAGGCCATTGGGCTCAAGGTTGTGTATTCTGAGATGCTTTTCTGCTCACCACGGTTGTAATTATTGAGTGATTATTTGAGTTACCATACCCTTCCTGTCAGCTCAAACCAGACTGACCATTTTCCTCTGAGTTAACTCATCATCAAGGCGTTTCGGCCGGCAGAACTGCTGCTCACTGGATGTTTTTTTGTTTTCTGCACCATTCTGTGTAAACTCTAAAGACTGTTGTGGTAGAAAATTCCAGAAGACTAGCAATTTCTGAAATACTCAAACCATGCCAGGGTCAAAGTCACTGAGATCACATTTTACGTTTGATGTGAACATGAAGCTCTTGACCTGTCAGTCTATACAGGATTTCTTTGTGATTGTTGTGGGCAAAAATGCTTCATTTTGTTGCGGTTTTTTTCAAAATTTGCGACGCAACTTGCGCCGTTGTTTTGTGCTTTTTTCTGTGGAAATGTACTTGAATTGGTGAATTAGTGTTTGTTGGTAAATGCGACCTTTAGCTGTACTCATGTTCAATGCACGTGAATGGAAGAGGGCTTTAGCTGAATGCGTGTTGTGATGATGTCACATGGCCGAATCTGCTGAAAATCTGCATTAATTAAAAAAAAATTTGCAAGGTCCTCCGAATATTGTGGGACTGACCTGTATTTGCATGGTTTTATACATTGCTGCCACAGGACTGGCTGATTGGATAACTGAATGAATGAACAGGTGTACAGGTGTTTCTGTTGAAGTGACTGTTAAGTATACATATATGGTAGATAGATATTAGATTGATAAATGATAGAGTATTCATTTAAAGCACATGAGTTACCTCTCTCCCGTCACAGGATCGGTGGACCTGAGTGTAAGTCGCTCCAGAGCAACGCTGTCACTCATCTCCAAAAAAAAGACCCTGTCCAAAAACAGAAAAAAAAAAGAAGAAAAAAACAATCAAAACATTGACTTCTTTAGGAATCACTTTAGAAGCTTGTAGTTGCAAAGGTTGATATGTGTTTCCTCAAAGCTCCTAATAAAACTAACCACAGCAATGCTTTTATGCTAATTAGAAGGTTGTGATGAGAAAAGAAGTGGCAAGACGCATCATGTATTAAGGATGGAATAATTCTGACGTGTGTGTGTATAACGGCTGAATAAATGATGAGCTAAATAATGGTTAAAAAAAAACCAAAAAAAAAAAAAAAACGAAGCTCTCTTGAGTCGCGGTACTTTAACACAGGAATGTTTGGGTGTTTACCCAGGGGGGTCTCACTGACTGCACAGCCTCCAGACATAAAGTGGTTTTAATGGTGGAGTCAGGTGGGGAAGCACCAATCAGACAGCCTCGTCACCACTGACCCCCATCAGAGCGCAGGCCTCCAGAGAGCTGCAACCTCGGAGTCATACCTACAATATCATGCAATTTTTACAACCAGGTTGAGGCGGAGGATGAAGAAGACCAGCAAGAATTGGTGAGAGAGAGAAAAAAAAAGGAGGGAGATCTGAGATCTGCTTTTGATAAAATATTTAAATGGCTTTGTCCTTCTGGCTCTCACTGATGCTGTGAAATCGTGAGCCCCTCTGGAATGGACAAAGGACCCTGCGAGGGTCAACTGACCACTGTCCTTGACTCGTGTCACATATGAAGGGTTTCCTAGGGCCCATCATCTGCACGAGTGCGTGATGATTTCGGTGAAAAGGCATTGCTCAATTTTTAATGAATATTTGTCTTTAAAAAGAAATAATAACTACTCTGCAAAGCTATTAGAATTAATATTAATGTTTCTGCATGAAATATTCATGTGGAGCAGAGAATCGGGGGTTGGGGGTGTCTGAGAAAAGTGTGCTCCTGTGTGTGTGTGTGTGTGTGTGTTGAGGAGGTGTATAGTTTACACTTGATGTTGCTTACATGACAGCTTGATATTCTCAAACAAATGATGAACTAAAACAAGGCAGCTAACAAGCATTTGTCAGTCCTCTGCTGCTACAAATGATCCAAACATCATACATGATAAATATGACAGAATATCTGTGTGTGTATAAATATGTGTGTGTGTGTGTGTGTGTGTAGTGTGAATCTCATTCAACTGGTATCTTGACTAAGTGCACACTTCCCTTCTTTCCTTCATATCTATCCTCTCAGGATGATCCGAATAGGTCTCTGTACACATCCTGCCTCCGTTTCCCTCCTTTTCCATCTCCCCAAATTAAGAAATTAATGAGGGATAGATTCTTTACAGGCAGCCCGGCAATGTTTACCACTGATTAAATTATAATGTGGCCCCTGCTGTATAATTCATAAGCCAATTAGTGGAAGTGTTGCTTGATTTGATGGCAAGCGGACACATGAAATACATTTAACTAATAGGGAGCAAGAGACAAGCGTGGCAATGGGGGGAGAGAGAGAGAGAGAGAGAGATACAAATATACTAGAGTGAGAGAGGGACAAAGAGAGAGAGAAAGACAGGAAGGACAGTGCGAGTGAGCAGGTGATTGTGATTGGCTGGCTTCTTCTAGGATTACGTGGCTAATTGCCCTGCTTTATCTGCCTGTCACGGATAGCTATGCATATTTCAGTGGTTCCAAAGACTCTGATTGTTTGTTAGCGTGTCAGGGCTGTAAGAGGCAACTCACTGCCCAAACTGGTGTGTAGTTAAAGATTGGCAGGAAGAGCAAGAAAAAATGCAGAACAGTCACGGCTATAGCACTGATAATCAACCTGTAGATTTCAGAACCTCAGCAAAAGGTTTGGATCGTGAATTCTGTTTCGCCACCAGTACTATCTTGGACTAAATTACACTATTCACAGAGATTATCTATTAAACATCCCTTACAGGTTATATACAGAGACGTAGCTATAGCTATAGGGATTTCAGGTTTGAACTATCCCTGAAATTCTTCTCAAACATTTATTTGTGGCTGGTTCAGATAAGACATACAGCGCAGATGAGTATATACGTAAAATAACATTGTTTTGCACAGTAATTGTTTCCGTAATGTTGTTCATAAACGGTCCACAAATGGTCATTACTGTTTTCTATATTTCCATCCATCTAGCTTCAATACCACTTATCCTACACAGGGTCAAAGGGGAGCCTGGAGCCTATCCCAGGAAATTTTGGGCACAAGGTAGGGGACACTCTGGACAGGGTACCAACCCATCACTGGGCACGATAACACACATTCACACAATTTGTGTAAAGCCAATCAGCCTACACTTTAGGCTGGGAGAGGAAACTGGAGTACCCAGAGGAAACCCCCAAAGCACAGGGAAAACATGCAAACTTCATGTACACATTGAGGAGGCGGGATTCGAACCCCCAACTGCAGAGGTGTGAGGCAAACGTTCTAACCACTAAACATGTCCCTTAGTTTGTTTAATCACGTGATTGGCTACCAGCTGCTATTGTAAGAAACAGTTAGAATTTAGCATTTTCCACATTTCTGTTCCCATTCAGAAGAGGTGAAGATCTCTTTAGTTCCTTAAAGAAATTTTTTGTATAGGTTTCTGAGTGGCACATCAGAAAAACACTTGTCCTGTCATTGGGAGATTGCGAGTTTGGATCCTGAAGATGCCACAACCGATGGAGCAAAACTGCCCTTGCTCGCTGGGTGGGAGGGACATCGTATTTTCTCTCCTGTCAATCACAGTAACACTAGCCAACCATGGGCATCTGTGAGCTCTCATGTATGCGGAAGAGGTTAGATAGCGCCTTCCTCAGAGTGCATAAGCATGTTTTATCCTGTGAGAAGCTTGTGTTAGCCTCCACCTTCTGTTGCATGAAAGGGGAGAGCTGCAGGGGAGAAAATGGGGACCTGTGGTCACCGGGCTATGAGTGATTGATCAGATTTTGATCAGGACTGATCAGGTAACTAGGAAGTCACAGCAAGGGCATTCTCATTTATCTGATGGGATCCTGTTTCCTGTCTTCCTCTGTTGTCTTTTTTTCCAGGATCAGGTAACTTCTTCGGCATGGCGAAAATAGCAACTTCAATTCAAAGTAAAACCTTTTTTCATTTCTGAGGCTATTTTTTTTTACTGCTTTAATCATTTGGGGGAGAAATAATGTACAGTATATATTAATTTTGTCACTATCTTCCAAAGTCATCCAAGCAGACTGGCACCAATGCACACAACCCAGCGGCCAAGTCTGTACAAGCTGAACATTTCACACAAGCACTCACTCCAATGAACCTTTTCAAGAAATGGGTAAATAGATCCTTCCGATTAAATAGCCGTTCCAGCTCTGCCGTGCTCTTTACTCTCCTTACTGTCCTCCTCACTGCTCAGTGGTGGCAGATATGGTATTACATGCCCATGACTTGGCACCATGCCACGTCACTGCCTCGGCTTATTCATTTTCTCTAAAGCCTGAGTAACGGGATAGCTGTTAATTAATAAAGCTGTCAGGTAGAGCACGGCCATCGGCTATCAACAGCTCATCAGTAACAGTCTCCTCATTGTTTCAGGGCCCAGCCTTTCCACTTAGCACCGGCCCCCAAAATCAATTACGCTAATGCTATGTAAATAAGGTCTCCTGCCATTAGCGGAAACGGTGGGGGGTTGCTAATGGAGTAAATGGAGACCTATTGAGGAGATGGTGATGATGGTATTTTACGGTAACTCTCTCAGAATATAGGCTCTATTCTGCTGGTGAGTGATGAGTGACTGGACATCACAAAGGTGTGATACAGAAAGGCAGTGTGATGACTAATTTATGTGGGGTTTAGATTGAGCAAAGTGGCTGACGTTACCCGAACAGGAGTTCACCCTCATACTGTAAATTTCCAGGTGATTTCGAGTCATTTACATTTTTAATCCGAGTCCACACATGCTCACAGCAAAAAAAAAAAAAAAAAAGACAAAAAAAAGAAAACAGAGTCAAAACATTGTCCTAAAACTAAACTGCAACCCTGGTGGTTTTAGCTCAGTGTGTTCTAGCTGGGACGACTGAGCCAGACACACACTGTAGTAGAATGCCAGCTCAAAGGCTGTACAATCGCCCAGTGCCATCAGATCTGCTGAGCATGAGTAACCTGAGTGGTCATATCCTGCTGCACTCACTATTTCGAAAAATTCAACAGACAAAATCACACTATACACTAAACACACCTGGCTGATCCATCCTTGGTTTTTGTTTTCTTCTGATTTGGCTTTTAGCAAATCTTAAAACATTTTTAACTAATAATAATAATAATAATAATCATAATAACAAATGTCAGCAGAATGTCAACTCAAACACGCCTTTAAAGGTGGGGTCTGTAATTTCTTAAAGTGTTTCTAGACCTGTACCGATCATATAAAAAATTTTTAAAGATACTTTAGATAAATTGACAATATTGTAAATCAAAGGATGTGATTGATACATTGATGCTTTTTTTTTTCTTTTTCGTTTTGCAAATTTTCTAGGACGGAAATTAGCTCCACCCACAAGACAGAGAAGACCTGCTTAGCTATGCTCCTTTTCCTTAAAAGGCAACTTACAAGATATTTATAGTTTCAACAGAGGAAGTGTGGTCGGTTGGGGGGGCATTAAAATTTTTGATTTAATTGTAATTGTAATTCGTTTTGAAGGCAGCAGGGGGTTTCAAAATTACAAACTGCTCCTTTAAGGCAAAAAAGCATGTGTTTTCTGGACATGTATATTCTTTCTAAAGGAGTTTACCATGACCCTCTGTTGTAGGGTTTAAACAGAAGCGTTTTAAGAGCATAATATATACTGCCTTACAAATTGCTCAGTGTTTATCAAATGTACACCTTCATGGTCTGTATGTACAGTTAGTACCTGCTAGGGAGGAAGTTGGATTCCTGCAGTCTCTCGGCCTGTTCTACATCTCTAGGGAAGCCGTGAAGGACCCAGCCGCGTGTGGTACAGTCCAGACGGGTCAGTCTCTCGGTCAGGATCTGCAGCACCATGTTGTCAGGCACTGTAATGAATGGATTAGTAGAAACATTAATACCTTGTTAATGAGTGAAGAATATGTCATGTCATTATGCTTTATGCTTTATGCATTATGCAAAAAGTCTATTTTTCACAATTACATAAAAAGTCCACAGCGATGACCGTAAAATGTCAATCTTGGTGGCTTCCAAGATGTGCACTTGTTCCATATACAGTAAACAGAAAGGTATTTTATGTTGTACTATTATAAAAAGTGCTGTATCTATATGATCTCTATGTGAGTTGCATTGGGTTAAAAGGTTGAACATCTAAGGAAACTGCCAAGGCCTTGAATGATGTTGTTTACTTCTAGGTAAGGTTAAAAAAATAAAAAATAAAAACCTTAGGTTACCTTTCAGATGAACAGATCAGCAAAAAAAAAACTTTTAATAAGAAACTTTAAGACTTGGACAACAATTGACACAAAGGCAAGAATGAATGACAAAAAATAAAAGTAGAAGTAATCTTATCACCCAGCATATGTATGGGTGCCTTTTCTTGTGTGTGTGTGTGTGTGTGTGTGTGTGTGTGTGTGTGTGTGTGTGATTTGTGTGTGAGGTTTTTATTCAAATAAAAATTCAAATGATAAATAAATGAGTAGGAACGCTGTCATTTAAATTCATGTATGTACATTTTGTCTTGTGAAGCTTTTCCATGGTTTTCTCTTTGAGCACAAAAGCAGTCAACAGCTTCCTGACAGGCAACATAAGTGAATTGTTTAAGAGGATGATACCGCTCTAAAGCCTGGAAGAAGACGCTTACTTGACATGCAGAATAAAAAAAAAAACCGCAAAAGCTGGGGACAGCATGTGGAAGAACTGAAAGGAAAGTGAAGACGACGAGCGTTGCGGAGGACAAACAAATAATGGGGGTGAGGGAAAAAATAGCACATTCTTTAAGGCAAGCGAGTGCGCACTCAGGGGGGTCTCTGTGGAAGCTGAAAAATTAAAGTTGACGGTTTCAAACTGTCCAATTTCCACATCAAACACGCGCAGCCTCTTGCCTCTCTCTCCCCGGCTCTGCTTCAAACGGCAGGCAGCCTGGAGAGAGCGCCTCTCCTCTTTTCCTTGTTCTTTTTCTCTTCTCATAAGACTACTGTTTTTTTTTTTTTTTTCATTTCCTTAATAATCCTGCTCCCTAAATCCCCATAGCACTGTTCTGGTTCCACTAGCCACCGTCTCTACATCGCCTAATTATACCCCAGCGAGCCCATTAATCAACTCGTAAATTATTTAGGCAAGCTTCTCCGCTTGAAACCTTCACTGTCACAACGCAAGAGGGAGGGAGGGAGGGACAGAGTCGGAGTCTTCAGACACGAGCCGAAAGCTCTCCCCTAGGACAAAAAAAAAAAAAAAGCTCGGTTCAACAAGGCACGGGAGTGCCAACTAACACAACATTTACATTACATTTTTTATGCATTCTTTTCTTGCGAGCATGAATTCATGAATGCATCCACGATTGCAGTTTAGCAAGTAGTCAACAAGCTGCGTTGCTGTCTGACAGTCAGATGTGTAAAAAAAAAAAAAAAAAAAAAAAAAAAAAAAAGTCATAAGAGGTTCATAACCACCGTATGGAGCTCTTAAAACCATCGTGACTTTTATCTTCTCAGATCATAAGACCTTTGATGCAGGTCAAAAAGTCATGCAGGATGTTATCCATATACAGCAGCATGATAATACATCCATCCTGAATTTTCAAGCTTCTTTGGAGCCTCCAAATCACACACACACACACACACACGTCTCAATTCGACACTTTCTCCTTCCCAGCTATTTGAATAACACTTTCTATAGAGCCCATATTCATAGGTACGCATGCTGTTACAGGAAAATAATCAACGACAGTGTGGAGTGATATGATGTT
>JANDJT010000124.1:4877495-4890076 GCA_024331685.1 Stegophilus panzeri
TGCCTCAGGGACTGGACAGCTTGCATTCATTGATTCAACTATGAATTCTGCATCATATCAAAGAGTGCTTGAAGATAGTGAGAGGCCATCTGTTCAAAAGTTGAACCAAAAGTGGACCTTTCAATAGGATAATGATCCTAAGCACGCGAGCAAATCCACCAAGGATGTCTCAGGGTGTACTTACTTTTTCCACAGAAGAATATCACATCTATTGATATCTGTGGAATATATTATATATATATAAATAAAACCATTTATTCCATACACACACACACACCCACCACAAAACAGCACTTCAGCGCCCTGACCTGGTGTGCTTGGGACCCGCCCTAATAAGTGGGAGGCACTGTGTGAGAGATCAGAGACGGTGGTGGGGGACATTCCTCTGGAGCTGGGTGGGGTGCTCATCCCACACGCAGAAGAAGGGCTCCATATGGCCTCCTTAATCCCTGAGGACATCGCCTCAAGACCCTGTCAACACAATCGTATACAGCATAGCTCATTTAAAGTCACAAAGCAATTTAGCTTGTTTCCTGTAATGTCGTCTTGCAAGTTGGTCTAATACAGTTTCACCAAGAATCGGCCAGTCTCACAGAAGGAGACTCTTCCAATCAGCTAAGAATGCTAACTCCTGAGCTACCATGGCCTGTAATATACAGTTCCCTCCGAATCTACTGGAACGGCAAGGCCAATTAATTTGTTTGTGCTATGCACCCAAGATGTTTGGGTTTGAGATCAAAAGATGGATATGAGACAAGAGTTTAGGATTTCAGCTTTTGTTTCCTGGTATTTACATCTAGATGTGTTAAACAACATAAAACATAGAACCTTTTGTATCAGCTGATTTTTAGGCGAGCAAAAGAACAGGAACATAAGTCTTGAAGTAAAGAACACTTAATATTTGATTACATATCGCTTGCTTGCAATAACTGCATCAAGCCTGCAACACACTGACCACCAAATTGTTGGTTTCTTTTTTTGTGATGCTTCCAGGCTTTTACTGCAGCCTCATTCAGTTGTTTGTTTTGGGGGGTTTCTCCCTTCAGTCTCTTCTTCAGGAGGTGAAATGCTGCTCCACTGGGTTAAGGTCTGGTGACTGACTTGGTCAGTCAAAAATCTTCCACTGTTTCCCCTGATGAAGTCCTTTACTGAGTTGGCAGAGTGTTTTGGATCATTGTCTTGCTGCATGATAAAGTTACTCCCAATTCATTTGCATGAATTTTTCTGTAAATTGGCAGACAAAATGTTTCTGTAGACTTCAGAATTCATTCTGCTGCAACCATCAGGAGTTACATCATCAATAAAGATTAGTGAGCCTGTTCCTGTTGTTTTTGGGTTTTTCTTAACAGCTCTCACAATCTTTCTGTCATCAGCTACTGCGGTTTTCCTTGGCCCGACCCATTCGGTGTCTGTTGCTCAGTACACCAGTGGTTTCATTCTTTTTCAGGACATTCCGAATTGTTGTATCGGCTATGCTCAATGTTTGTGCAATGCCTCTGAATGATTTTTCACTCTTTTCTCGGCTTCAAAATGGTTTGCTTTCCTCTCATTAACAGCTCTCTGATCTTCACGTTGGTTTTTCCTTTTTAACAGCAAATGCAGTCTTCGGAAGTGAAACTGAAGGCTAAAACCAAGAGTAAATGTTCAGAGCTATGTATTGTTTAAACAATCAATCTAACCGGACACACCTGGGTAACAACAAACACCTGTCAGTCACAGGTCCCAAAACTTATGCTCATCTACAAATGGGGTGGACAGATTACAGAATGTGCTACGTTCTATCTCGTTTAACACGTCTACATATAAATACCAGGAAATAAAAGCTGAAATTCTAAACTCTCTTCTCATATTCATCTTTTGAGCTCAATCCCAAATGTCTTCAATAAATGAATTGGCCTTGCCGTTCCAATACTTTCGGAGGGGACTAATTTGACCAGAAATCGTTTTATATACAAGAACAGGTTTAATTCCATAAGTACAATAAGTACATTTCTGCATTTGAACTTTTTCTTCAGTGGAACTTTATTGTACTTCCATACTTTAAATGAAAGTAAGTGTTTACTGTATACATTTATGCTTCGTAATTTGAACCTAATTTTATCAGTGAATTTATTCAATATTTACATTAAGAATTTGAGTACTTTTACCACCTTGGTGCTTTTTTTTTTTTACTACTCCATTTGTGAGTGTGAGTGCTTGGCAGGATGATTTACCTGTTGCTTAGGGGTCTGTGAACTGAGGCCTGTGTGCTGAGTGACTGTCAGATGGGGTAAGGAAAGGGAAAGGGACTGGCGAACTGTAGCCATTGAGGTGAAAGATGAACTTCCTGTAAAAAGAGACATACAACGCACAAACCTTTGAAACGGACAAATTCTTTAAACGAAAATAAAAATTGTATTGGTGTAGAAATGAGTGCATCCTAACCATGTGTGCCGAGATCTGCGCAGGACCTGCTGCTGTCGACGAGGCGCCGTGGCACATGGTCAGGCAGGAACGAGTAGCCCTCCTCACAAGACGCTTCCTTAGGATCCAGGGACACTTTGGCACATTCAATCACAATGTCATGGCTCTCAAACCTCTTCCACCTTCAACCAGCAAAGGAACAGGTTAACTTAACAACAGATTAACGTGCTGATAAGTGAACGTCACTGACATTTTGTTCACTCAGGCTCACCTGATTGGGTCCAATTCATAGTCTTTGGTTCCAGTGACAAGCTCTGGATGGATCCGCACATGTTCAAGCATCGGCTGATGGAAACAGGACCAGTTGTGTTTAAATGAAGCATGACATATGGAATTTTATTTGATACCTAACAAAATGGAGCATAATGGAGAACAACACAGGAGCAGCACACACACACACACACACACACACACACACACCTTAACTATTTCCTCAAAAGTGTCCACGTTCTCCTTCATGCTGTAATGGGCGCGCAGATAGGACACAAAGTTGCAGGGGTACATGCCATAGAGACGATGAAAGAAGGAGTACACGCTGGCATGCAAGTGAACCGCATACGCCCCCTGAGCATGGCCTAGAGGATACACACATCACAGAATGAATATTTAGAACATTACATTTATATTTACAATGTTTAGAGAAACTTTACAGTAGTGTCTGCTTGCAAATGTTTTCTGCTCAGTACTGATTTGGATTTGGTTATGGCCGTTAATAAAAATCAAGTAAACAACACTGAACCATGTTGAGTATGTCTTTGGTTAACGTCCCCATGAAATCATAATGGACGTTTTGTGGCTTTTAGTACGGATATGTTTAAGGTTATCTATAAGCGAGTGTGCTCCAAAACGATGACAAAATTCACATTTAGAAGATATATGCCTTCAAAAGTTAGTCTCTCACTACCACCAATACGGAGCAACAATTTGGATGACACCATTTCGCACTTGAGCTTCTAGTTTGAGTTTCAGTCCAATCAAATGCTCACGAGAATCAGACGTGTCCCGCCCCCGACATTATGAAAATCATTATAAAAATGCTGAAGTTGCCGTTGTTGAGAGAGAGAAATCATATCAGCACGCGTGGGTGGTAAATATGTCTTAGGCAGGTTTTATTCAGTTTCAAGAAGAAACTATTATTTATCTGTAACATGTAGTAATGCTAATAAAACAAGTAGCTTGCTAGTGACATTGAGAAAGCTAAAGCTGTCTATTCTGTATAACAAACTCACAAGCATCTACATTGCTTACAGTGATTGTTGGGTCAGTGTAAGATTTTTATGGATCATTAAATCAAATTGCAAAACAGCAAACAGTGGTTTAAATCGATTAGGGACCCAGGCCAGGGCAGGACATATTGTGTGGCTCCTCCCCTTTTTTAAATAGCCAGTCGCTTCTAGCTTACCACACAGCCAGGGCTAAGCTGTACTTGAATGTTAGTACCATGGACGTAAGTTGGCACAAATACCTCCTTCTTCAAAGGGAATGAATTCAAGCTATTTAAAAAAGGGGAGGAGCTACACTATATGTCCTGCCCTGACTTCAGCACATCAAATAACGCTGCATGTTTGAAGGCATTTCACAGGGTCTTTAAGTAATCGATTTAAACCACTGTTTGCTGTTTTGCAATTTGATTTAATGATCCATAAAAATCTTACACTGACCTAACAAACAGTGGTTTAAATCGATTACTTAAAGTCCCTGTGAAATGCCTTCAAACATGCAGCGTTATTTGATGTGCTGACATGATATCCACTGAAACAGGAAGTCAGGGCAGGACATATAGTGTAGCTCCTCCCCTTTTTTAAATAGCTTGAATTCATTCCCGTTGAAGAAGGAGATATTTGTACCAACTTACGTCCATGGTACTAACATTCAAGTACAGGTTAGCCCTGGCTGTGAGGTAAGCTAGAAGCGACTGGCTATTTAAAAAAAGGGGAGGAGCCACACAATATGTCCTGCCCTGGCCTGGGTCCCTAATTGATTAAATCAAATTGCAAAACAGCAAACAGTGGTTTAAATGATCCATAAAAATCTTACAGTGACCCAACAATCACTGTAAGCAATGTAGATGCTTGTGAGTTTGTTATACAGAATAGACAGCTTTAGCTTTCTCAATGTCACTAGCAAGCTACTTATTTTATTAGCATTACTACATGTTACAGATAAATAATCGTTAAACGCTACAAATAAATAAGCGTGATTATAATAAGGATTATTGTACTCTATGTTACCTGGGTTTCTCTGATTCCAAGCTGCAAGTCGTCCGAAGATGTCGAAAAACTCAAACAGGAGCTGTTTGCTGGTCTGTTGTATCATGGGTAGCAGGATGACTAACACCAACACTCCAGTTATAAGAACCACAACATCTGACTCAGTCTGTTGATGGAGAAACACAAAGCAAAGAGAGAAAAATAAGCAACATGACCAAGTAGAAATATGATTAAATACAAATATAGCAAGACTAATTGATGAGATTTTCATGAAATACCGACATACAGCATTTATTTATGTATTTGTGTAACCCATGTTCAGGTTCAAATTACACTCTATATCTTGGAAAGAACTAGGGCAAGCTCCATTTTCAAAAACCACAAGTTCAGAGATAGTTCTGCTTGGATGCCTTCTCACTCAGTACCTTGAGGCATCGGAGTAGTGAAGCGAGCAGAGGGAAGCGAGCGATCTTGTGAATCCACGGTGGTTGCTTGCGAACAACATGACCAAGGAGGGTGAGGGTCGGGAGCCTGCCGCTCGGCTTGGCCATGCACTCGTTCATCTTGTCTAAAAGGTGCTTCAGGGCGAAGACACACACACACACACACACACACACACACACACACACACACACGTAATGATTAATGCAGGGACTTGGCTTTAAAAGAAATGAAGCAAACCATTCCTAGACATTAAAACTAATGTGTTTGAATTTGAACAGCCTTTATAAAAAATAAAAAAAAAAATTAATAAAAAAATAAAAATTTAAAAGAAGAGGCTGAAGGTGTACGAGAATATTTTTCGCTGTGAATAGAGAGTGCAAATTCTGCCCTCACCTTATCGTGAGGCTCCCTGATGGAGGACAGGAGGTCCACAGCCTGAGGAGAGCTGGTGTCCAGATAATAATCCACAAGGCCATTGAGAAGCACAGACCCTTTATCTGACACAAATAAGACATTACAAAACTCAGCGTGCAAAATCTTACTGTACCGTCAGTTGCTACTATATAGTTTGTAGGTATACAGCTGAGAGCTGGTGACGGTATAATACCAATACTGTGATGAATTATAGAATAACACAGCTTTCAGTCTGTACAGGATTTTCTAGATTTTTTTTTGTGTGATTGTTGCGGCCAAAAATGCTTGATTTTGCCGTGGCTTTTTTCAAAATTTGCGATGCGATTTTTTTTTGCGGAAAACTACTTGAATTTGCTGGAGTTGTAATTGCAGGAAATTGTTTTACACGGTTTTTTGTTGGTAAATGAGTCCTTTGAGCTGTATTCATGTTTGACGCACATGAAACGGAGAGCGCTTTGGCTGAACGCGTGTTGTGATGACGTCCCAAATCTACGGAAAATCTGCTGTAATTTGGGGGGGGGGGAATAAATAAATAAATCACAAGCTCCTCCGAATATTATGGAGTTTGCGTTCACTTCTGTGGTCGCAAAATCCTAGAGGGACTATCCTGTCTGAGACACAGGTATAGCAATGTTTTGTTTTTTTTTGGAATTTTTTTTTCTTTCCCTATAATGGTTACAAACTCTGATTGAATGCAGATATTAGATGTTGAAGTTTTAGATCATTCAAATAATTGAATTTTGAAAATATTAATAAATAAATAAATAAAAAAGTATAATAATGCAGCGCTACTACTTTGCCCATACTTTATAGAAAGCCTATATATTGTGATGAATGACGTTTATTATAGAAATGTCTAAGAATTGTGATGTTTTGTCATAGTGTTCACACTTAATACTAGGCACAGCTTTTCACTGCTCCTACAACTTGTGCAAAAGGATCACCGAAGTACCATACAGAGCCTTCCACTAATATTGGCACCCATGATGCCAGTATTAAACCTGTGGGGTGAACTGAAGAGGAGAGTCCACCACCTTGAAATCTGAAGGATCTGGAGAGATTCTGTATGGAGGAATGGACTCGGATCCTTTACCATGTATACTCCAACCTCATCAGGCATTATACGAGAAGACTCAGAGCTGTTATCTTGGCAAAGGGAGATAGCACAAAGTATTGACTAAAAGGCTGTCAATAATTGTTGCACAGCTATTTTTAACCAAGATTTTTTTTATATATATATATATAAACCTGTGTTTTGTTTGCAATTGTTTGATATCCATGAGAGCTGAGTATTTTTGTGATTTTTTTTTTTTAACAAAAGATCAAAAGGTTAAACATTAAAGACGATTTTTCCACAACCTTCTTTGATCATTTACCATGGGTGCCGATATTAGTTGAGGGCACTGTAGCTGAACATCAGATCCTTTACAAAACAACCACTTCAAACTGTTTTATTGTTAGTGGAGCCATAAACATATCATTAATAGTTAAGCATTAAAAGGTAACTGTTGTCAGTTGCTTATCCAGTTAGATCTTTGTAAGCAAGTACCTGGACCTCAACAAATTTTAGTTAAACACCGTTGACCTATATGATCGATGTGCTTAATAAAATGGTCGATACACAGTATGTCTAACCCAAAAGTGGTGACTGAGTGCCCTATATATCTAACCCAAGTGTGAAGAAATGCAAGCATGTGCAAGCTGCATAATCATAAAGAGCTGACAGTGTGATGTGAAGGTGACAAACCTGCACTAAGGTTCTCCTGCAAGACACTTCGGACCTGCTCCAGCTCATGCAGATCTGTGGACTCCAGAAGCGGGAGGAGGTCAAACACATTTGGCTGGTCTTTGGCCATGTTAGTGCAGGACAGATGGCAGGACTACAGGCTTTGTCACAGTGGATCCTAAGGCTATGTTGGGTCAACATGGAGTGCCTGGGCAAAACATGTTGATTCAGCTTATGCCTGAGAGCTGTGCATGCATCAGGGTGGTGATAAACAGTAGATTAGGTTAATATTCCAAGCTGAACCATGGATCTGTTCTCAACAAAGCAGGACGTGCAACACTGCACAGCGCAGCACTGCACTGCATGGAGCTAACGTTAGTTCCAGTTAACGCTTTTACTGTTTGTTATAACGTCATATCTGCAGCTACACCGCATTACGTGATCAAACATGACTGCAATCAGTCCCAGGAAACAGACATTAAGACATTAATATCACGTTCAAATGAAGCACTTTAAACACTCTGGCTAAGAATCCAACATAACGATTGACTGACAGCAACATCCCTGCTAATGTTTAAACGTTAGCTAGTTGGCTAACACGCTGAAAACATCTCGTTTAGCTCGGGCTAACAGCAATGACACGCTCCCACCTCAAACACATTCATCAACCGAAAATATCTTAATTACAATCCACCCGATTACAACTCGCCAACTGATTTAAAACACTTTTTTTATTACCTTTTAAAAAGCCTGGACCTTACACGTTGCCGCCATCTTGGACACCTCACGACCCTGTGAGCGTTCTCCGCGGAGGAAAAAATAGTCCCACAGCGATTTCGTAATAGGTCCAAGTGCAAATACAAGTTCAGCTACTAGAGGACGCTCATAGATTTTACGGTCACTATCTCACAGTAATGCAGCATGCATAACTGCCGTCACGGGTTTGTGATTGAATCTAGAACAAATCTAAAGGGAAGGAATGGAGCGGAGTTGAGCGTGACAGGATCTGAGTGCGCATGCGCCGCATTAAAAACAAATTACGTCATTCATGTTTATTCATCACCTGCAGGCTCGATAGGTAGCGCCAGGTAACCTGATAATGATATGTTATATAACATATAATTAGTCAGATTTCCTCTCAGTGTTTGATCCTCTACAGATCTGTGAAGATATACATATGAACTTCACTATCACAGATATGGGGAGTAACAAATTACAATTATTTTCTTAGCCCATGTAAAGGAATGCTCCATCTGAAACACATCAAATGTGTTCATATTGAGTGGTTAGTATGTTTGCCTCGTACCTCCAGGGTTAGGGGTTCGAATCCCACCTCTGCCCTGTGTGTGTGGAGTCTGCATGTTCTCCCCGTGCTTTGGAGGTTTCTTCCTGGTACGCCGGTTTCCTCCCCCAGTCCAAAGACATGCGCTGTAGGCTGATTGGCCTTTCCAAATTGTCTGTAGTGTGTGAATGGGTGTGCGTTTGGTTGGCACCCTGACCAGGGTGTCCCCCGCCTTGGAACCCAAGTTCTCAGGGATAGGCTCCAGGCTCCCCCGTGACCAGGTGTAAGATAAGCGGTATGGAAAATGGATGGATGAAATATATGAGAAGTTAGCGGTTGTCTGCTAGGGTGACATTGCTTTTGGGGTGGTGGTAGCTCAGTGGTTAAGACTGAGCTAGGACTTCTGATCAGAAGGTTGTGAGCTCAAAATCCTAGCATTGTTGAGCCCATGAGTAAGGCCCTTAACCCTCAACTGCTCAGTTGGATAAGTGAGATAAATGTGAATCGCTCGGGATAAGGGCATCTGCCAAAATGCCATAAATGTAAATGTACATTGCTAGCTTAGTTACAATAGTTATTAACCAGAAAACAATTCAGTGACCTCAACTCTAAATGATAACAATCGGATTTTGCTGTTAGTTCCTTAAAGCAAAAGAGCAAGAGCTTCTTTTCTCACTCATCATTTTCCAGTGACGTTCAACATCATATTAACGAGAACTCAAACCTAGATATAGAGCAGACATTGGAGTAAATTCAGGGTTCAAAGTTACAACGCAATGCAGCTATACGACACAGAGTTAAGGCACAGTCTTTGTTCAACTAGTTGGCGATTTACAAGATGACAACAAATCGAACCCCCAACCCTGCCAGTGTCAGGCAAACATGCTAACCACTAAGCCACCTGTGAATTCCATCCATCCATCCATCTTCTATTCTAGCTTATCCTTTTCAGGGTCACGGGGAAACCTGGAGCCTATCCCAGGAAGCATCGGGCATAAGGTGGGGTACACCCTGGACAGGGTGCCAATCCATCGCAGGGCACACAATCACACACCCATTCATACACTACGGACACTTTGGACACGCCAATCAGCCTACCCTGCATGTCTTTGGACTGGTGGAGGAAACCGGAGTACCCGGGGGAAACCCCCACAGCATGGGAAGAACATGCAAACTCCGCACACACAGGGCCACGGTGGGAATCGAACCCCTGACCCTGTGAGGCGAACGTGCTAACCACTAAGCCACCCTGCGCCACCTGTGAATTCATTATCAACAATAATTTTGTAAAACTGGATACTTTGGAGTTGAAGAACTATTTCTGAATAAGGGAAGATTTTAAATGCACTGACTATATATAATTAGTTTGAAACTGGCTTTGTGTTTTGTTGTACCATAACGTTGTAGCATACTACATTTTTGTAGTGGGTCCATACAGATCTAGAACGTTTACAAGAATTATACATTATACATAATTTTCTGTACTTTATACAATAGAATATTGTCTTGTAGCAAGTACGAGACTTAAAATGTGTTTTGCAGTAATGATAAAGTAATCCACATAGTACTAGCAGCACTAGTACTAGTATAATATGTATACTACTGAAAGATTGCATCAAAGCACCTTATAATATTGAAACATTAAATTTACTGTAAAACTAGCTGCCAAAGTTTCTTACATTCGTTTTTTATTTTTTAGTTTACATTTGATATAACACAATGACTTTAATAATATCAGCAGGCCAGGGTGAGTGCAATAAGTTTAAACCAGGAGTAAAGCTATGCAGAAAAGCTGGCATGAGACCTGTTAGCTAACTAGCTAACATTTACTAGCTAGCTACCTTATAGCCTGCTAGTTTATTTAGGTAATTCAGATAGCTGGCAGTAGGTATATAAAATTTAAATACAAGTTATAACTAACTTCCCATCCAAACTGGTAACGGATTTTTTTTTTTTTTTTTTTTTTTTTTTTTTTTTTTACATCTAGTGCAGTATGACTGTACTGAAAAACAACAGCTAAGAGGTGAGGTAACGTTTACATAGCAAGATAATAGAAATTGTAATACTTAGCACAGTTAGCTAACTAGTTACTTGGAAAAGCTACTTAAAAGAAGTGACTGCATTTAATAATCTTTAATGCTTTAAAAACGCATTTAAAAAATCGTTTAAGATTATTCAATTGAAATAGCGGTACAACTAGAAGTGCAGCAGTGCTATTTATGCTAATTTTCGATTAGCCACACAGTCCTGTAAAATAGTTTAGCAGTCTATTTAAAATGTGTCATTACTGTAAACATACATCGCAGCATGAAAGCTGTAAATAATATTATAATAGTAAATATAAGTCATTTTACAGTGTGTATGCAATATATACATATTTTAATTTCTCTAGTTTTGTACATGTGGCTCTTTTCAGTGAGTCAGATCATTTGGTTCAGCCCATGAGTCGACTCTATCGTCTCCCAAACGATTCCTTGCAAAAAAAAAAAAAAAAAAAAAAAAAAAAAAATCCTAAACAAAGTTTGCAATATTCTAACCATTGATTGTTTTTCGTGTGGCTGAATTTCTTTCATGAACTCTTGCATTCTGATTAAAAAAAATGAATAAACGATTCATATACATGCGAGTCGGCTCTCAACGTTAGCCATAAAGAGTCGATTCAAAGAGTCAGCTCGTTAACAAACAACACACCGCTAGTCTGCAGAGCAACATTCATTTCAGAAAAGACTGTCTCAAGGCTTGTATCATCTTTCAGACTCTATATGCTGCAGATAAAATCCCAAAGCATTAATCTAGAAGACTGGACAGATCTAAAGATCCTAGAACAGCTTGATCATGTTTTTCTCTTTTATGTGGACGCATCACTTATAAAGATGCTTGATGATTGGCAGCTGCTTACAGATGAGTGATCTGTAGCTCTCAAAACAGACATACAGGCTATGCAGAAATATTCAAAGGCTTGTCTGAGGGTGCACGGATCTACATATTTTATATTGTGCCTAACAGCTGTACCACAGCTAGGTGGTGCTATAAAATTGATTTCAGTAGTATTTCAGTTCACTGCTCATGCTGTGAATCCTGGTTTGAGGCATAGTCTAACATTTTGGTCTCTCATTTGTAATTGCAGCAGACTTTCTCTCAGCTCACTCCAGCATACTATTTCAGAAAGCTGCCAATGTTGTCTGTGCCTTTGGCACTAATTGCGTAGGCAGCCATTTCTTTCCTGGCAGGGATTTACCTTTAATTAACCAGAAAGCCACCAAACCGTATGTTGTACTCTCCCACACAGCCCTGTGGTGAGCTGTGAGCAGTACTAAACTTTCCTGCTTGCCAGCAAAAAAAATTACATGAAAATGCCTAGTGAGTCTAGATGGAAACGATCCTCTTCAGTACCGCTGATATATCAGAGCTAGTGCATTACAGTGACAATGACAATGACACATGGTTATCTTATGTTACTGTCTTCATCTACTGGACCAGTCATTATGTTTTGTTCACTTTGATCTTCAGCAGCAAGGTAATTTCTATTTGAGAAACGAGCTTGCAGCTGCACCCAACTGCAATTACAGTAGTTCATAGTAGCGTAATCAATAAATGATAAGACCATCATGCATCCATTATATCTCCAATCATTTTTTTATTTGAGGTGGCATCGCCACTTCATAGCTGAAAGGGGACCCGGTTCGATCCTGAGCTCAGGTTACAATTCGTGTACACGTTACACATGTTTTTCTCATGGCTGAATAGGATTCCTCCACCTCCAAAAAAACATATCAGTAGATCTGGATTGACTACTACACAATTAAATTGTGAATGTGTGTTATGCCGTTTGATTGACTTGCATCCTGTTCAGTCTGTATTCCCGCTTCATGCCCAGTCTTCCCGGGATAGGCTCCGGATCCACTGCAACCCTGACCGAGAAAGTACAATCTAAAGGTTTAATAGTGGACCAACACTTTTTCAACAACTCCTGCTTTCTTTGTGTTCGAACATGTAATTCATAGATGCATACTGATAGATAGATAGATAGATAGATAGATAG
>JANDJT010000124.1:4898691-4914920 GCA_024331685.1 Stegophilus panzeri
ACACACATATACACACACACACATACACACACACACACATACACACATACACATACACACACACATACACACACACACACACACACACACACACACACACACATACACACACACACACACACAGCACTATAGTTGTTAATTCAACATTGTGGACGTGATTTTGTGAATACCAAAAGTGGTCACCATGAGCCGACCGGTCGCTTTGAACATGAAATGAGGCCAACATGGCGTCAGCCCTCCGGATAACAGCTGCTTTGTTCTGGTGAAGAGACACAGAGTGAAAGAGAGAGAGAGAGAGAGAGAGAGAGAGAGAAGGGGAGAGAGAGAAAGAGAGATAGAGAGACTGCAGCCTCCAAAACATCAAAGAAGATTAACATACCAGTTGTCTCTTTCTCTCTCTCTCTCTCTCTCTCTCTCTCTGTCTGTCTAATCTCTTCTCAAGATATTACTTGAGATACCATGTGCAAATAAGAAAAAACAGGCTATTTTCATACAGCATCCCCTTTCTTTTGATTCAGCTAAGATGTGAAATGGTTTATGTTGATGTCTTTATATTTTGCATCTGTTCCCCCACCATTCTCAGGTCTATGCCATTTTGGTGAGTCATCCTCCCCAGTCCAATGACCATCTAACGCCAACACCAGTGTCCTACACAGCTGGATTCTATCGCATACCTGTAGTGGGACTGACCACCCGCATGTCCATCTACTCAGACAAGGTGAGCTCGAAAAAAAAAAAAACAGCCATGAAAATTCTCCAGTCCAGCGTTCTGCTGTCCATGTCTAAAATGCTGTCAGTACTGTTTTCTTTTTAAATGTGCCTGATTTGGCTTGCATATCCAAATCCTATTTTTTTTATTAAAAAAAGAAAAGAAAGAATATTAAGTTCAAAACAGTGTACTGAAATTTAAAACCACATAGTCTGTACTCGTCTTTGTTTCTTATAAAGGTTCGTCGTCTTTCATGTGATAACAAATGAAAACCAGGCATCTGTGTGCATTATATTAGAGTAGCATGTGAGTAGAAAGAGAAGGGGATTATTTTACAATTACAATTATGTCAGTTTAACTCTCACTTTGTCTTAAATCGTATTATTCAGCAACTACTGTGAATTGTGCATGAATACAGTGAAACTAATGTGTAGCTACTAGAATAGCTACTAGAATGTGAGTATGGAAGTTTAAAGGGTTAATAAGATGACAGTTTTGCCTGATGCTAGTTTGTAATTATTTCCTTTAAAATATAACCGTAATCGTCATGAGCCACACTAATCTGTGTATTATACAGAGCCCTGTAGAATAAATGCATCTATTCAACATGTAAAATATACCCTTTGCACATAATTATCAGACAATCATGTGGCAGCAGTGCAGTGTATAAAATTGTGGAGATACAGGTCTTTAGCTCATGGTCAAACATCAGAATGTTGAAAAATAATAAAAGTTTTCTCAGACATAAAAAAAAAGTTTTGCCCAGACAGGTAGAGTTGAGTATTTCAGAAACGGCTGGTCTTCTGGGATTTTATAATTTACACAGAATGGTGCGAAAAACAAACAAACTAACAAAACAAAAAAACACCCGGTGCGCAGCAGTTCCCATTCTGATGTTAACTGATGCTCTTAACGTGTACCTGAATGATTTTATGCATTGTGCTTGCTGTTGCCTGGATCGGCTAAGTGTGCAGATGTTCCTATTAAAGTGGCCGGCAAAACATTGCCTCCAGAAAATGACGTTAAAACTTTTAAAAAACGTGTGCATTCTTGCAGCCCAGTCAATTTAATTCTTCCCTACTGCACGACAACTACCAAGCTTCCTCTAATACGCAAAAGCCACTAGTCACCCAGAAGGCAGATTTATTGGATATGAGCCCAGTATCTTCGTTTTACAAATGAGCTAAAACTGTTGAGATTGATGTGAACATGTGAATCATACAGTATGTGATGAATAGAACCACATGTCCTATAACCTAGCCACACATCACAGCTATATTCCTTGGTCTTACCCATTGTTATGAATGACTACGGGAATTTGGTCTATGTGTTACCTCATATTTATACCCCTGTGAAACAGGAAGTCATGGTTGAACAATTTCCTGTTCCTAGTCACCCAGGTGTGCTAAAAAATGTAAAATATCACTGGGAATATACTTAAATGTATTTTTCTCATATGAATTCATAGAGGTGCCAATAACTGTTGCACAAGTATATATTTAACAAAGATTTTTTTTGATAAATCTGTGTTTTGTTTGCAATTGTTTGATATCGATGAGAGCAGAGTATTTTTGGGAATTTTTTGAACAAAAAGTTAAACAATGAAGACAATTTTTCACAGCCTTCTTTGCTCATATCTACCAAAAGTGCCAATAGTAGTGGAGGGCACTGTATATGTGAAAAATGAACGTAAGAAAATAAATGAATCACTTGCGAAGAATCGCATGTGAAAATAAAAGAATCATGTAACAAATCGTGAGTGAATCATGAAAGAAATCAGATGTGAAAACAAATGAATCAATCATGTGAAAACACGTGGAAATAAAAACACACGCACTGAACACAGTATGAAGTGATTTGTGTGTTTTGTGTGTTTTGCGTGATTATTCTGCATGGGTAGCGCTTGTGTCTTGTTGAACGAGAAATGAAAGGAACCTGGACTTGCTTAAAAATGAAGTACAGTTTGTCCTCTTGAGAGTCACTTGCCCATCTTTTTTCCTCAGAGCATCCACCTGTCGTTCTTGCGCACGGTGCCTCCTTACTCCCACCAGGCCCAGGTGTGGTTTGACATGATGCGCGAGTTCCGCTGGAATCACATCATCCTGATCGTGAGCGATGACCACGAGGGCCGCGCGGCTCAGAAGAAGCTGGAGACGCTCCTGGAGGAGAGGGAGACGAAGGTGAGAGACCCTCGGCCGCTCGGGCGCTTCCTCCAGCGTGCGCACAGATTGTTTTGTGTCTGCGTGTTTTCCTGTAACCGGCACCTCAGAGGTCCTCTATGTATGTTAACTGTTTCCTTTTTCTGTTTGTGTAAACGCATTTCTTTTCGTTGGCTAACATTATTTATGCCAGAGGCATCAGCAGCGTCTTAAGTGGTTTATCTGCAAAACTTTGTACTTTTTCTACTCATCTCACATTGCTTTTTGCCATAGTCAGATTCTCCTACGTGTCTCTCGATCCACAACAAGGAGCAAAATGAGGGACTTAACCTGGGGCTGTGCAAAAAATCAATAGCGGGAGGGTTTAATTACAGTGCGCGGAAAGACCAGAGATGTGTAGGTGTAACGTGTGGGATATGTTTTCCCTTAGAGCTCTTCTCTCTGAGAAACCTAATGGCTGGATGTCAGTCGCCATTCAGCCTCTAAGCGAGGAGGATTGTTCTTGTTTATATGCCTGTCGGAGTGCATCGCAATAACACAGTGCAGTCATAGCCATTTAAATCTACAACCTGGTTGCTTCAGAAACGGGGTCGGTGTGTCTGTGTTGTCACCCCGTGTGTATATTTAGAATAACTTCAATGTCATTATAATGTCATTTGTAGTAATGGCAGCCTCAAGCCCTGCTCCTTAAAAATTCTGCCTCTAATTCAGTTCCCAAATCATCATCAGGGTAGCCGAAGCTCAAAAAAGAGTGCAGTCTGATCTTCACTAGACACTACGCTTTGTGCTGTCGTCATATTAGTTTATTATTAAATATTAGTATTAGTTTAGTGATGAACTCTAGACCTATGTACATTCCTCATTCTCGGTTTTACTGTCATGACTGAATAATATGCTTTAAAATAAATAACTAAATAATAAGCTGGGATCATTCTTTTTTTTTGGAGCAGTGAGCATGCAGCCTTTTATGCAAATCATACAAACATAACATATTACTTTTTGTTATTGCGCAAAATGATATATCTTGAGTATAGGTATATGTAATATTTCTCGTTATGAGATTATATTTATATACAGTACTGTGCAGAAGTTTTAGGCACCCTATTTATTTATTTTTTTACTACAAACTTTGTTATAGATTTTTTATTTTATGACTTCTGCATTATCGAGTCAGTATAAAAAACATTTTAGATTCACAAACATTAGCTCTCTAGCACAAAATGAAATGTTAGAGAAAAATGTTTGTATGTCAGTAAAGAAAGCAGCAGATTAAGTGGTAAGAGACACGTTTCAGATGAAAAACACAATGAAGGCTGCTGGGTTTTGCTACAAAAATAAGAAGCGAGTCAAAGTCTCCAGAAGGGCCGTGACTTGTTCTGCAAGATGCTCAGTAAAACTTACAGCTCATTTCCTTATAAATCTGCACTAATTGTTCCTGAAACTACTAACAATTTTTTAAAGAAACACACCAAATATCGACTTTGTTTCATTTATTTCTGTTTATTGCTCGTTACAGTATTATATATATATATATAACTAAGATTATTAAGATAAACAGTATCTGGCTCAATTTCTGGGATTTCAAACTCAAATTAAGGGAGTGCTTGGAATATAAATGAATAATTGTCAAGTTTTTACAGCTTTCAAACAAAATTACTCAAAATAATGTTACAATAATCAACGCTGATTATTATCTGGTCGTAATCTCTAACTTGGAATAAACCTGTCAGTGCACACATTTCTCCTCCTATCTCTCTTGGCTTAGGCAGAATGCGCATATTTAAAGCACCAGACCGTCAGGCACGGCTGCAGCTCTAAACGCTCCTCAGTATTTCCCATTTAAATGCATGAAATACGGAGGACTGCTACAGCAGAGATATGTACATCTGGAGCCGTGAAGTGTAGAGTTGATAAAGTGCGTCTGCGGCTGAGAAATATGGAAACTCGTTTGTCTTGATTAAGCACTCTGAGTTGTCTCTGCTTCTGCCGATCTCCTAGTTGTTGCAGTGATAAGCTAGAGTTGAGAAAGCTTTTTTTTTTTTTTTTGCTTTAGGCTTGTAGAGAAATAGATGTAATGGCTGTTTTGTGTATGATTACTATTCAGATTATTATATAGAAATAGTGTTTTAAATAGGCATCACAGCTAAAACAGAGTACGACACACAACTATGTCAGGAATAAACCCCCTTTGGGGCGTGGTATTTTAGGAAAATAATCAATAACAGTGTGCTGCGGCGTGGCCTGATGCAAAGCGGAGTTACGACTGCCATCATGAAATGGATCCGTTTCCAATAACAGTACATCTTGAAGTGTTTTATTCCTCTTACTCCACAATAATTAGCCAATAATTACACAATTTTATTTATTGAAAAACACTACACAATTTTTGTCCATTTTTAGTTACATTTAAGATTGTAGAATGTCCTTGAACAGGACAAATACTTGTTTTTACATACATTATAGCAACTATAAACACTTGTTCCCTCACCAGCCTCTCAATGTTTTCTCATAAGACAAAAAGTATCAAAAGTTTTTCATATTACTGAGACACCGCAATGCGGAAATTCCTCCGCTCTGAGGATTTTCCCATGTCTGAAAGCTTTGCAGCTTTATCTCAGTGGTAACTCAGTGGTTGAGGTGTTGGACTACTGATTAGAAGGTCGTGAGTTCAAAAGACTGCACACACTCCCTTAACCCTCAAGTGCCCAGTTGTATAAAAAATGAGAATAAATGTAAGTCACTCTTGATAATGGTGTCTGCCAGATGCTGTAAATGTAAACGTATCTTTGGCTGTTACAAAGCGCTGACACTGGAGACTCCTTCCAAAAATACTAAATAGACATCTCCTCATAGAAATGTCGCCATATATATTGCACACTTTTTCATAGAGTATTTTTTGTGATTTTGCTGCAGCTTTTTTCAAAATTTGCGTTGCGACTTGTGGAGTTTTTTGTGCTTTTTTGGGGGTTTTCTGGCTAAAAACTACATGAATTGGTGAACTTGCAATCACAAAATTGTTCTGCACGGTCTTTCCCAGTGATGTTTGTTGGTAAATGAGACCTTTTAGCTGTACTCATGTTCGACACACGTGAATCAAAGAGGGTTTCGCCTGAATGATGTTGTGATGACATCACATGACACGTCTCAGCCCAAATCTGCATAAAATCTGTGGTGATTGTGAAAAACTGCAAGCTCCTCTAAATATTGCGGTGTTTTGCTTTCATTTGACTGGAAATTATCCTGGAGGGATTGTTTTTTATCCGTTTATGTGGAACATCCACCATACAAGCCCCTGTCTATAGATGGTACGATAGAAACAGTAACGTGTTAGAATGAGCATATTAATATAAGAACTATTATCAGAGCTGCTGTTATAGGAAATTAATCAACAATCATTCAAGATTCGAGCATTCGACAGCGCTGAGATATTAAACCGTGGCGCTGCTATGCGTTTTTAATTAGAAAACGAGGCTAAATAACTATTCTGTCCGTTAAAAGGATTTTTTTTTAAAAACATCTGTGTATGGGAAAGATGTTTTTCCATACACACACTGTGACATTGATAAAATATTCTAATTATGTGCTCTCTGTAGTTATGTTTGATATTTTTTGCAAGCCCCAGGATTAGAGTTTCCCAGTTTGAAGCAGAAAAGTGGAGATTTGTTGGAATGCTTTACTGCACACCATTTATACCTGTTTATAATATTCTTCTGTGTCTGCATATTTTCTCTGTGCACATTATTCATCAGAGTAAAAACAGGAACTATGAAAACCTCGACCAACTGTCCTATGACAACAAGCGAGGACCCAAGGTATATTTGCATGGTCAATGCACGCCGCCCAACAGTTATCTGAACGTAGCAACTAGAAACCAGTCCAAAAAAAAAAAAAAAAAAAGAAAAAGAAAAAAAAATCAACAACCAGATTCCAGAGATTCTTTACCTGCTAGCACGTCTATTTATGTTTTTTTTATGGTTTCAATCGAGAATGGGTTGTTTATTTATTTGATTTTTTATTTATTTATTTGAAAACGTATAATTTCAACAACAGAATCGCTCCCTTTACCTCCCACTTTTTTATTTTTGTGTAAAGGAATTGCATGTACTGAAGCCAGCAAGATTTGCAAGTCTATTCTTTTGACACAGTGCGTGGAGATCTGGTCGTGTGGGACAGGCACAATCCAGATGTTACTCCCACCTTTCTGCAGCATTACTGCCTTTTTTTTGTTGTTTTTACTTTTGGGAAAGAAGTCACCATGACCACCCTGCTCCCTTTCCTCCACTCGGTTTTTGCTTTCCGGTTGCATCAATCTTCTTCTCCCTTTTCCTCTAACATGCACGCTCTTCCTTGGAGTCTTGTTTCCCTTCAGTTTGCATGCGAAAACAATGCAAAACTATTTTTCCTTCGCCAAGCTTACTTTTTTTTTTTTTTCAGTTTAATCAGATTGTCACGGAAACCTTTTTTTAATCCATTTTTTCCCAATTCCCTTTGAAAAAAATGAGAAAAAATGTGAGAGAAAAAAAAAGCTGTGAGAACGCTGAACAGAGCATGGTTCAGGTTGGTGATGAGTCAACGACTTGACTGATGTTGTGTCCTAATCCCAGGCAGAGAAAGTGCTCTTGTTCAGCCAAGACACAAATCTGACTGCACTGCTCCAGGAGGCCAGAGAGCTGGAGGCCAGAGTCATCATCCTGTCTGCCAGGTGAGATCATCCAATCCTCCTAACACATTATCAACCCTGTCAGCGTTGTTAGAGAGTGTAGGTTAAACAACCATACAGCTGAGAGAAAAGCTTTGTTGGAGAAAAGGATTGATCTTTTAAAATGGAAGTCAGCATATAGAATCTGATCATTCTACTTACCTGCCACTTTATTAGAAACACCTGTATACCTGATCATTCATGCAATTATCCAATCAGTCTCCAGCAACACAATATGCATACAATCATGCAAGTCTTTATTGGTCACGTATACATTACAGCACAGTGAAATTCTTTTCTTTGCATGTCCCCAGCATGCCAGGAAGTTGGGGTCAGAGTGCAGGGTCAGCCATGATACAGCAGAGAGGTTTAAGGGCCTTGTTCAAGGGCCCAAGAGTGGCAGCTTGGCAGTTCCGGGGCTTGAACCCACAATCTTCCAATCAGTAACCCAGAGCCTGGCAGTGATGTGGCTTGAACCCCTGACCTTCTGATCAGTAACCCAGAGCCGTAACCGCTAAGCCACCACTGCCCGGCCAGATACAAGCTGCCTTCATGCCATGTCGTAATTACCGTAATTACGAGATTCCGATTGTAAAAAGCGTTCACGTTCTCCTAGAACTCGTAGTTACAACTTGTAAACTAGGACTTTTGGGAGAGCTTTGACTTGTACTACCTGACCGCTGCAATGTCATGCGGAAACACTCAAAATATTTCCGTGTAATAATTCGTAAAATTGACTACTATTAATGTCTGAATAATGCAAGATTAATCTGAAAATAAACAAAAGACATATGCAGCGTATGTATTTTGCAGTTGTCAACAACATCATCTCACACGGATTGATTTTGCCGTATAGAAACGGCATGAGTCCAGGTCCGAGAACGTGAACAGCTGTGAGTAGAACGTCCAGGTTGTCATGTAGTAATTACGGTGATTCTGACATGGCGTGAATGCAGCAGCAGGTCAAGAGCTTTGGTTATTGTTCACCTCAAACATCAGAATGGACAAAAAATGTGATCTCTGTAACAGCGGAATGTTTGTTGGTGCCAGAAGGGCTGGTCTGAGTACACAACAGTCTCAATCAGAGAAGAATGGCCAAACTGGTTGGAGCTGACAGGAAGTCTATGGTAACTCAAATAACCACTCTTTACAACCACGGTGAACAGAAAAGCATCCCAGAATGCACAACATGCTGAACCTTGAGGCGGATGAGCTACAACAACAGAAGATCTTCCACTCCTGTCAGCCACGCTCAAGACTCTGAGGCTACAGCTTACCAAAATTGGACAGTTTGGAAAGCAGATTGGAGACCAGGCGACATTTATCCCCATTCTGATGTTTAATGTGTATGTAATTGGCTGATTGGTTAGCTGCACAAATGAGCAGATGCACAGGTGTTCCTAAATTAAATTGGGCAGTGAGTGTATGTAGAATGTGCAAATATTGCAGCTGAATATTGAGGACATGAGGTTGGAGAACAGGTTGGAGGACATAGACCTTATTAGAGAATAATGATATTAGATTCAGAAAAAAAAAAGGCATTTGATGTTGCTGTTTGTCCTACTAATGTAAAACCCAACACACTAATTGATGTCCTCTTTATTTGATCCGAAGGGTATGCAAACATTTGCACCACAACAGTACTCTACACAAGACGTCCTCTTATTTGTATATGAATACGAAGACTGTTAATCAAAGTCATTTGTTATATTATGTTATTATGTATTATGTTATATACGTTCTTATATTTGTATATTCTTTGTTATCATTTGTTTTCTGGTGCGCTTTAACGATTGTCAGCACAACACTTGAAAATGCCAGCGATCTGGCAGAGCGTCGACACTTTCACACTACTACACAACACTTTTACCATCTGTGTTATTCAGTGATACCATCTGACATCCATTTTGGATCAGTAGGCGACTTTTGCGCAAAATGTCACACTGCATGCAAGAAGGCGCTTCCGGCGTTTGTAGCTCAGCCATCAGCTTTATAGTGTTTGGAACGATGCCAGCAGTGAAAATCTCTGTCCATTCGCAGCGAGGACGAGGCAGCGGCCATTTACAAAGCAGCTCGCCAGCTCAACATGACCGGCTCTGGTTACGTGTGGCTGGTGGGGGAAAGGGAGATGTCTGGTAAAGCTCTAAGTGAAGCTCCAGATGGTATGTACTTTCTCCCCAAATTCCATTCCTCTCTTTAACTCATAGACGATGTAACTGTTTTTTTGATATGATTACACTTTGCAATCTACATCAGCAAACCAGTGTGTGTGGTGTACTTAGATGTGTTTAAACGTTTAAACATGTGGATGTTTAAAGGTTTTAAACACTGTGACCTTCTTCTCATTGTATTGTGCTCTCTGTCTAACGCTTGATCTCATCTTTTAAGTGTGTGTCCTTTCTTTCCGTAGACTACAAATGATGCAATAGAGAGTTGTGGTAATCCATAATGGTTTGAATGCTCGTGCATTTGTTGCGCTTTGAGTTTTATTTGTAAGTGCTTCGTCCACATTGACGTGTGAGTATGATGGTAAGCCACATTCCTTACTGTCCCAGCTTCTTCACATCAGTGACATCAATCAGTGTGCTCTGTCTTCACCCCTCTTCTATCCTGTCTGCTAAGCAAGCTTTCTGCTAATTCCATACACGTCACTGTTTTCTAATGTGTCTTGCACCGAAAAAATGCCGTGTCCTATCGTCGATTGGGCAGGCTTGCTCGGCCTCCAGCTGATCAACGGAAAGAACGAGTCGGCACACATCTACGACGCCGTGGCAGTGGTGGCCCAGTCCATCCAGGAGCTCTTTGAGAAGGAGAACATCACCGAGCCTCCGAAAGGCTGCGTGGGCAACACGAACATCTGGAAGACCGGGCCGCTCTTCAAACGGTGAGTCTCTCTGTGCTGCCTCTGTCATCCATTTGCTCCTATACATTACCATACATTACTGCTAGTGCTGAGAACACTGACAGCTTTCACACTACAAATATTGAAAGAAGAAGTGCCATGCAGATGAATGAAAATGAAGGTTTTGTACAAAACAGTATTTGTGCACACCTTGAAGGTATACAATATGCTTAAATGACTTGATCATGATTTGTTGGTTGTGATTCAAGGAAAATTTGAGACCAAGATTTGATTTCAACCAAGTATAGATTAGATTACACTAGGGATGTATATAGCATCACACAATACAGCTTCATGCAATAGAAACTTTTACAGCTAATGATGCCTTCAGGGGTAACGGATATCTCCTTTATGCTTGCAGAAGAAGCTTATTTAATGGAGTTATGAAACAACAGAAGTTTGGAAGAAAGACCACGGCTGGAGCTCTGCCTACTATCTAGTTAACTTTAAATTGTAGTATTTATTTATTTATTTATTTTACAATATTGAGGCTACTCAGTTCAAACTGCTCCCCTATATGTTTCCGATAGAATTGTGCAAAAGTCTGTGTAAAGTGAAAATACTATCAAAGCGATGAAATTTGATCTGTAGTTGGTGTGAGCATTACTTGCCTTCAGATCTGCATCAGTACACTGCATCAGTTTTCTAAAGAAATCGACTGCTAGGTTGTTTCAAGCATCGTTGAGAACGTGCCACAGTTCCTCTGCAGACTTTGGCTTTCTCTTCTATCTCTGCAGGTAAAAAATACAAAAAACAAAAAACCCAGAACAGCTTCCATGATGATGAAATCATGGCTCTGTGGAAACCATACCATCTGTTGCAAAACATGTTTGTTTATCTAAAGGCAATTTTTTATAGATGGAAAGTAAATGTGTATCAAAGTAAAATGTGGCCTATTAAATGATAAATGAATGCAGAAGACTGTTATCAATGGTTGAATAAATTAAAAGCTGCTTGAATCTGCTTGTACGCTGGGAATGTACAGTAACGTACCATGACTCCAGCCTCATACACAAATCTGGTATACGTGAGCTCTTGTCAGTGGTACTTTCAGGGGCGGCTCACTGTCTAGCTATTGAGAGTTATTACATTTTAGCCCTCCCATTTAATATCACGCCCACAGACAATGAGTATATCTATTCAGTTCATCCTTTTCTGTGTGTGCTATGAGAGTGAGCTCTTCCCTCCTCCACCACGCCGCACTCACTATTCTCCATCTTGCAATACACGTCCACCCTTAGTGTCATTCTTCACTGTCATACAGTAAATGTGGAGAGAGGGCAATGGTTGACGCGATCTCTCACTCAACCCCCTCCAATATGCTAGAGTACTGATGTCATCCAAGTATCCAGATGGCCTCACAGGCCGCGTGGAGTTTAATGATGACGGAGACAGGAGGTTCGCCCACTACAGCATTCTCAACTACCAGAAGACCCGGTTGGTCCAAGTGGGCGTCTATAACGGCTCGCAGGTACGCCTTAAACAATAATGTACAGCAGTTTGAGATGTACAAGGAATAAGGCCATCTGAAATGCAGATATTTTACTGATCAACTTACAGGTCATGATGAACACGCAGAGGAAGATCATTTGGCCAGGAGGAGACACTGAGAAGCCGAGAGGTTATCAGATGTCAACAAGATTGAAGGTGCTTAGTACTGATTTTTTTGCACTTCCTCACTGACAGATTTTGTTTTTTTATGCTGTGATTAATCGACTTTGGCGTCATTAAAGATTGTCACCATTCATCAAGAGCCGTTTGTGTACGTGAAGCCGACGCTGCGAGACGGGACGTGTAAAGAGGAATACACCGTAAACGGAGTCCTGATCAAAAAAGTGATCTGCACTGGGCCCAACGAGACAATTCCTGGTAATACAAGTTGCAATGAAAGATAAAGTGGAGTGCAAAAGTTTTGCATCCCCTTTGAAAAGCGTTCAACCTATTTTTGGAAGGAAAAGGAAGGATGGTATACTTTCCCCTTGGGTAGGAAGGATGGTATACTCTCCCCTGTCAGTCACAGTAACACTAGCCAATCATGGGCCTCTGTGAACTCATGTATGCAGAAGAGGGCAGATAGCACCTTCCTTCTAGTGCCTTCTGCTGGAGGGTGATTGTGGTGGTGGGGGGGGGGGGGGGATAGTGAATAGTGTATGTTAATATACGTAAACTACATGGTCAAATGTATGTGGACACCTGGCCATCACACCCATATGTGCTTGTTGAACATCCTGTTCCAGATTTAGTCCTCCTTTGCTGTTATAATAACCTCCACTCTTCTGGGAAGGCTTTCCACTAGATTTTGTAATGTGGCTCTGAGGATTTGTCCATTCAACCACAAGAGCATTAGTGAGGTCAGGCACTGATGTTGGATGAGGAGGCCTGGGGTGCAGTCAGAGTTTCAATTCATCCAATAGATGTTCAGTGAGGTTGAGGTCAGGGCTTGGTACAGGACACTTGAGTTCTTCCACTGCAATGTTGGTAAACCAAGTCTTCATTGAGCTTGCCTTGTGCAATATATGTTTGGAATATGTTTGGGTCTCTTAGTTTCAGTGAATGGAAATTGTAATGCAGTGGTGGTGGTTAAGACGTTGGACTTCTGATTGGAAGGTCATGAGTTCAAATCACAGCACTGCCAAGTTACCACTACTGGGCCCTTAGCCTTCAGTTGTATAAATGAGATGAATACAAGTCGTTCTGGATAAAGGCGTCTGACAAGTGCCATAAATGGAAATGTAATGCTACAGCATACAAAGACATCCTATACATTTGAGTGCTTCTAACAGTTTGGGGAAGATCCTCACATGGGTGTGATGGTCAGGTGTCCACAAATATTTGGCCATATAGTGTATTATAAGTGGAAAAGGGAAGTCAGTTCAAACATTTGTTCAAACATTCTCTTTCTGAATGTGATATAAATATTCTCTAATAACATATGCTCACCCTTTGCTCCTGTAACTATAAACCTGTTTTATATCCTCGGAAGAGCTTTTGGATCCTCACAGGTGTAATTTTTCACACCAATCTTAGCCAATCTTTGCCCATTCATCATCCTACTTTTATTATTATCTGCCAGCTTTCATACACTGCAAATACACGTTTTGAGAGGGCCATGGAAAAACTTGTTTACATTTTGGATCGGTGTCTGGTTACAAAATCCACCCACGTTTCAATTTCAACTTTCTTGTAATTCAGTTTGTGTGAAATAGTCAAAATTTCCTTTTTTTCATTCAGAAACCATTTTGGGCAAGGGATAGGGGTTGTGGGGTGGGGATTCGCACAAACTTTTGCACTTAATTGTATATATGTGAAGTTTTTGAGGATATATATGTGTCAGTACATCTCTGTACATGATTGTCATTGTTATATTTGGCATATCTCCAGGTCGTCCCATAGTGCCTCAGTGCTGCTATGGGTTTTGCATCGACCTCTTGATCAAACTCGCAATGACAATGAACTTCACCTACGAAGTGCACCTAGTGGCTGATGGGAAATTTGGCACCCAGGAGCGTGTGAGTTATACACTCCAGCACTTTATTGATTTCCTTCGTCCCCTAATTTCCCATTCGTCTTTTAGCAAGGTCATACTCCGGAGAGCCATAAAACGTCTGCTTCTTTATGGACATTTACAGTTTGCAGAGTCATTGCTCACAGGTGTAATTACAAACAGGCCTTGCGAGCAGGACATATTGCGGAGTGTGATTTCCTATGTATTATTAGGTGAATAACAGCAATAAGAAGGAGTGGAACGGCATGATGGGAGAGCTGCTGGGTGGCCTGGCAGACATGATTGTGGCTCCACTTACCATCAATAACGAACGAGCCCAGTACATCGAGTTCTCCAAACCGTTTAAGTACCAGGGGCTCACCATCCTTGTCAAAAAGGTACTTCACTTCTGAAATTTCCTCATCACTCCCCATCATTCACTATGATTAAAACAGATATTTAATATACTTTACACAAAAGACACTGTTGCAAGCATGCTTTTGATATTACCAAAAATATCTTGATTTATTAAAAACGGAGCATGTAAGAGCAGAAAATCAATAATTGTCAGATAGAGACAGAAAAGCAGAGAGACACGCTCAGGTAGAAAATAAATGTTTTCTTTTATTAAGGAACACATGAAGCAGACAATAAAGAACCACGAAAGGCAAAAACAGTATATCAACAAGCAGTCTGAGGCATTTTCTTCTTCCCTTGATCCTCAGGAAATTTGGATGATGCAACTTCCTTTTGAGCATGTACATTTTTCATAGCTTATAATGTATGCCTCATTTAAAAGTATGTTTCACGCATGATAGCATAACAGATTCGCACGTTAATACACAAACAATACGATTTTTTTTGCAGTATGTTAATGTCTATGCAATAAGTGTAGTTATATTGAGCTGTAGATAGTTGGGTTTGTTTGTTTTTTTTTATTAATGTTTTAAATTATTTATCTGAAACATGCATATAGGCTGATGTGAAGGCCATTTTACCTGTGTTTAAAATGTCTTTTTTCTAACATATTTTTAAATGTAATAACAGTGGGGCAAAAGAATGGCACCCCAATCGTGGACTCGCCCTAGTAATGCATGCTAGAAAGTGCAAACAAGACTTGCAATGATCAAAACAAACTGAGGAGTATGGATACAGGAGTAAATAAGACTGGAATGAGCTCCAGATAAGGATTCTGGGTGTTGGAGTTCTCAGAAGATGTGGCATTTGTGACAGTAAGAAAATTCAAAGTGGCACTCACTAGTATTTTGCATTATTGCGTTGTTGCTAATGCATTTGTGGGAGTTTACATCTCAAAATGCTGTTCTTATTGTAACAGTAAACATATATAGATTTATGAAGGCTAGTAATAATTATTGACTTTGATATTGAATGCGCTATTTATCATTTATCATCACGGTCACATTATTATGATGTTATTGGACAGAATATAAAACAATATGGAGCCACAAACCAGAACGAGTTGTGCAAAGTCTGCATTTTCCGGTCACGGTCGGCTTTCTCTGCTGAGCTGTCTGTGTTTTATAATATAATATATAATATAACAAGTTAGAGTAATAAAACTTAAATAAACAATAATAAACAGTGATGTTAGAACAGCAATAATTATATAACCATTAGATATTAAAGAGATAAGCAAACTAAAAAAAAAGTGTTCGCTCTATTGTCCGGAAATCATTTGAATACAGACGATGCTACAGCCATCCATGGTCGAAAGTTTGCCAATTAACTGTAAAATTGCCCATGCTCTCTGGGTGGGATTGGTCTTATACCCGCTCTCTCCTTTCAAACAGTAGCTAAATGTGGGCATCTGTGAGCTTATGTATGTGGAAGAGGGCAGATAGTGCTTTCCTCTGAATGTGTTATGCTACCCTGTGATGCAGCCCGAACAGCAGTTTGAAAAGATATTGAAAAGGCTGGCTTCTAGCATGGCAATGGCTAGACATGTTAACATGTCTCAGAGGAAGCATGTGTTAGCCTTCACCTTCGGCACTTGGTAGCTGTCGTATGATTGGGCAGAGCTGGCTGGTGGCCGGGAAGTAGCCAAGAACAAATTAGGGAGAAAACGGGAGGGAAAAATAAATTTGTTTTTTTGTTATTTGCATGCCATTCTTAGTAGATCACCAGATAAATAAGCCACGCCCACCAGTGCCAATGTTCATTAAAATGCCTATATGTTGTTCATTTTTACTAGCAAATATACCCCTTAGTGTATTAGCATATTAATAACTCTCTCTCTCTCTCTCTCTCTATATATA
>JANDJT010000124.1:4914947-4933981 GCA_024331685.1 Stegophilus panzeri
GACAAATTTATTCAGAAAACCATGAAATTCCAAAAGGTTCACATACTTTTTCTTGCCACTGTATATATATATATATAAAATAGGTATCAGAATCCTACATGCATTGAGTTAACTAGGTGCCAATAATTTGAGTTCAGTTTCATTTAAACTTCATCAGAAAATAGTCATTGAAATGTAATTAATTCTGCCTCAAACTCCTCTGAGAGCAGGCCTAGAAATCTGCCCAGAAATCTTTTACAGTTCCTCCCATTAATTACATTTCCTCCTCTGACTATATTTGAGACTGAAACTTGTGACTCTGTTTAGTTCTGAGGAATCTAATAATACTCCTACAGAATATGTTGGATGCTCCGTATGGTGGCAGACTAGCCCGTGTGGGTGGTGTGTATTCGGGCTGTGAGTAATGCCATGTTGTTGAATGCAGGAAATACCTCGCAGTACGCTGGACTCGTTCATGCAACCCTTTCAGAGCACTCTGTGGTTACTGGTGGGTCTTTCGGTCCATGTTGTGGCGGTGATGCTCTACCTATTAGACCGTTTCAGGTAAAAGAAGCTCTTCACTTACTATATTGATCAGTTCAGTTTATTGTGCTGGGCATGCAGTGCTTGTGAGACTACCGAGCATGTACACTATATGTCCAAAAGTAATCTATGTGGTCACCTGATCATATCATCAGACCCATATGTGGGCCTTGCCTAAACAGTTGCCACAAAGTTGGAAGCACACAACTGTATAGAATGTCTTTGTATGCTGTAGTTTAAGATTTCCCTTCACTGGAACTAAGAGGCCCGAGCATGTTCTAGCATGACAATGCCCCTGTGCACAAAGCGAGCTCCATGAAGACATGGTTCGCCAAGGTTGGTGTAGAAGTGTCCTGCACAGAGCCCTGACCTCGACCCCACTGAACACCTTTGAGATGAATCGGAATGACAACTGCATGCCAGTCCTTCTCGCCCATCATTAATGCCTAACCTTACTAATACTCTTGTGGCTGAAAGGGTACAAATCCCCACCGCCATGCTCCAAAATCTAGTGAAGAAGGGTCGAGGTTGTTATAGCAGCAAAGGGAGGACCAACTCCATAGTAATGCTGATGGATTTGGAATATGATTTTCAGCAAGCACATAAGGGTGTTATAGTCAGGTGTCCACATACTCTTGGACATATATACAGTATATAAAATAATATCAATGATCAAGACATCTTCAGTGGGAGTGTCTTGAGTTGAGATGTGCTTTGCTCTGCAGCCCATTTGGAAGGTTTAAAGTGAATAGTGAAGAGGAAGAAGAGGACGCCCTCACCTTATCCTCTGCCATGTGGTTCTCTTGGGGGGTACTTTTGAACTCCGGTATTGGAGAAGGTACCTGACAGCAAACAGAATTTCTCACTCAATCTGTCTCATGAGAATTTACTCAATATATGATTGATTTATTTTTTTTAGCAGGCATGTCTCCTGACTACTTCCATCTCTTTCTACCCAGGTGCCCCACGGAGCTTTTCGGCGAGGATTTTAGGTATGGTGTGGGCTGGTTTTGCTATGATTATAGTTGCATCTTATACTGCCAATTTGGCAGCCTTCCTAGTGTTGGATCGGCCTGAGGAGCGCATTACCGGCATCAACGACCCTAGGGTGAGATCATGGCTCTGTCATGGAGCATGGAGCGGCTTTGCATGCCATAAAACTGCACAGAAATTTACAGACACAACATTTACACTCTCCATGAGTCTCATATTTTACACAGTACAGAATTAGGATGAGTAATTAAGTCGGTCAAGGACACAACAAACCTCTCTTTTTTTCAACTTATATTTAGACGCCTTTCTCTCACCAAGGGAAACCTCTAACCTGCTGTACCTACCCTGACGAAATGACATTTGATATGAACAGAAAAGTGGTTCTCAAATTTTTTTGCAGACCAGCTTTAATGAAAAGATCACAGCACAGATTACTCCTATGAGGATAAGCTGTCTAAATATTAAGCACATTGAGCAAATAGGAACCATCAGGAGCTATTAGAACATTTTATTCCTGAACTTTGCTCCCATAAAACCCTTACAGAAAAGTCACATGACCTTCATATGGGATTAGTGGCTGATGACTCACACGTGAAATTTACACACTTCAATTGTTAATGTTTCACACATTTTCATGTATTTTGTAACATAATATTTACAAATGATTTTTTTTACATAATACGTTTATTATTGCATGATTTTTATTTTACAGATGTTTATTTTACAGGGGATTTTCACGTGATTCATTTTTCCATTTTTCCCCCAACATGATTCACTAATTTTTTACATATTAATTTCTCACCTGAAGGACATGTGATTTTATTTCTGACACTTTATTCAATTAATTATTTTACATAATGTTACATTTGTTTTCTAAGAGTTTGCATGTGCAATTTCAGGGCATAACTTGCTGAAATGTGATCAGATGAAATGTGCTGTGATATTTCTATAAGGGAAATTGAAATCAGTTGCACTGTGTTACAGCATTTGGTATTATATGGACATTTCTTTCTAGATTTATTCTTGCAGTTTGGTTCAAATCATTTATGCTTGTTTTTCTATGATATTGACACATTATTAGGACTTTAGTGTGACTAGCATCATTTTACACCCAGTTGAATTCAGATGAGCAGTTAATAGAATCACAGACCCTGGTTATTTGTCATAATCTGATCCTGCATCAAATTACATTTTATTAGGCATACTGAGGATACCCTACAGTAGGACAAATCAGTCTTGGTATTGAATGTTAGGGGAGCATATTGCTTGCTTTCAGTGGTGTTGAACAAGCTGGATTCTGGGACTTCATTGCATGCGTTTTAGGACACACTTGTACCGTCTTAAATTATTCGCTTGAAGAACCACACATTCAGCCACTGAATAAAAAATAAAAAAAGCTTACATTTGGTTATTGGTCTCCATAATCATTAGGTTTGGGATGTAAGACTGATTGAGGACACTTTCTGATGTGCTGTTGTCTTGCAGCTGCGAAATCCATCAGACAAGTTCATCTACGCCACGGTGAAGCAGAGCTCTGTGGACATTTACTTCCGGCGTCAAGTTGAGCTGAGCACCATGTACCGCCACATGGAAAAGCACAACTACGAGAGCGCCGCCGAGGCCATCCAGGCTGTGCGAGACGGGTCAGTGAGACAGATATACTCATATTCAGCTCAGCCAATTGTGGTGTTGTGTTTGTCTTGACATACAGTATAACGATAATGAGAGATGATCACAAAGTATATGATGAATGGTGCAACAGAAAAGCGTTCAGCCTATTGTCAAGAGACACAAGTTCTAATCCCGACTGTAAACATCTGAGGCCGGGAGTCCAAGAGAGCAAAATTGGCTGTGTGATCTGTGTAGGAGGAATGGCATTACTCTTTCAGACCGATGCTAGCCAATCGTGGCCGTCTGTGAGCTCATGTATATGGAAGAGTGCAATTATCACTTCCTCGGAGTGTGTTTGACTGCGCTGTGATGCAGCATGAGCAGCTGTTTGAAAAGATGCAGTGCCAGTCCTGCGCATGTTTTGTAGGAAGCATGTGTCAGCCCTCACCCTCCTCCACTGGTAGCTGTAGTGTGATAGGGCAGCTGTCATTACTGTGGTATAAGAGTGAGTAAGTACGTATGTCTGTTATTGAATAAAACAGTCTGGGAGATGATGTTATAGAGAAAGAATCAACTTGGGGTGGTAACAGTAACTCCTATTCATGTTTGGCTGTACCATACCTCCCCAAAGTTGATTCTCTTCCTGTCATATTCCTATCATTCCTATCCGAAAATGTTTTATTCCTTCCTCATATGTCAAGTCAAGTCAACACAAGTGGGTTCTTATTGTCATTCCTCTACAGTATATTGCTTGTATACATTGGAACGAAATGGCGTTTCTCCAGGACCATGGTGCATAACATATGACATTCTGAACATAAAATGCAAAATGATTTAATTTTTATCATCATTGTTCATTTATACATACAATACTTGACCTTTTTCGTAGTGATAATGAAGTAACATGGAAAAACCTAACTAAAAATATCAGTTTTAAGATTCGATTTAAGATTCGAACCAGCACTAACACACAGTTCCTTTCCTTCCTTTAGCAAACTCCATGCTTTTATCTGGGATTCAGCTGTGTTGGAGTTTGAAGCCTCGCAGAAGTGCGACCTGGTCACCACGGGAGAGTTGTTCTTCCGTTCAGGCTTCGGCATCGGCATGCGTAAAGACAGCCCTTGGAAGCAGAATGTTTCACTGGCCATTCTCAGGTAATGCAATCATAATGCATCAGATCAGCCACGTTGTCTTTGCTTTCCATTTCCATCTTCATCTTGGTTTAAGCGGTCTAATTTCGGACCTATACTCTCTGAATCGACAGCTCTCATGAGAATGGGTTCATGGAGGACCTGGATAAAACTTGGGTGAGATACCAGGAGTGTGACTCCAGGAGCAATGCCCCAGCCACACTCACCTTTGAGAATATGGCAGGTATGGGCCACTTCTTGTAGAAACAAGAAGTCTATTTAGAGATGAATATTGCAATGAAGGTTCTGGCCTAAGCTTGCATATCAATAGTGAGGTATTGCAACATTTGTTTTGCAGGCGTGTTTATGTTGGTGGCTGGTGGCATTGTCGCCGGGATCTTCCTCATCTTCATCGAGATTGCGTACAAGCGACACAAAGACGCTCGCAGGAAGCAGATGCAGTTGGCCTTTGCAGCGGTTAATGTCTGGAGGAAGAACCTTCAGGTATGGCACTCCCTTTCAGTCCTTCTTCCTACAGGATAAGAGTCTGCATGAGTCTCTAGACGGCTGCCTACTGCTGATACCGGCTACGTTTCTGTTTATGACACTGAATGTGAACAAATTGTTGATTTCTTTCAGCTTTGAGATAGAAAGCTCAATTTAAGGGTCATTTTGAGGCAAATATGATATAGGTATTATCTAAACAGTGCAGCTTTGGTAAGAGGCATGTTGTACGCATAGAATAATGTAAGCCACAGGATAATAAGGTTACATTTAACATCAACACTCTATGTATTAATGCATGTAAACTTAATTTGCATGGTGAGTAATGAATATTTATTTATGTGCACTGCATTTACAATAATAGTGAAGAGTATAGTTGAGGTAGTTAAAATCAGGGGTTAAATAGGGTGTGAGCGCATGGGAGTAAAGCTCCAGCACCATTGGTTTATTCAAATATGAAGTAAATTCAGGTCTTAAAATGTGACGGAACATGGTGATTAAATCTGTTTAACTATTCGATCTGATAAATCACATTGTGGCTTTTTTTGGCACTACATATTAGGGTTGGCACAAACTAATCAAATACTTGAGTATTTATTTGTCATTTTGGTATTTGTTTCTCTAGTTAGTATTCAGAAGCTTCATCTTTACCTTCCTATCCCCAATATAAGTTCACCATGTAAGCAATGAAATGGTTTCCCCATCCTACAGTATGTAGTGCACTATATGTTTCAATTGCGAGTAGTTTGGAATTCATCCAAGCACATATACATAACCAGGAAGACTTAAGACTTGTCATGTGACTTAAATAATGTGTTAATTTATAATGCCACCTATTAATCAAAGACTGGACACAAGTCTCTAGATATGTATCACTGAATCAAAGTGAATAGCTGAACACTTTCAACCATTATTTTTATTTTTTTATTTTTTTTACTTCATTTTACTTCTGTAATTGTTTCACAGCTGCTGAAACAGTTATGATTCTTACAGGTACGATTCTTTTTTTTTTTTTTAGGTGTGTCAATATTTTTGAGTTTATATTATAACTTATTTTTGAGAGAAAAAACTTGAAAAAAGTAGTTCTAATGAGAGTGAATTTTGTGAGAACAAAGACCGCTTGTTCAACTGTTTAAGTGGAAACTTGGAATCATTGTGTTTTATGCAGTCATTTTGACTTTTAAAGGGTGCCAATAATTCTGGTGGGCACTGTATGTTTCTATTTTAACCAAGGCTTAAATACTGAGTGGTAGAAGGCAGTATCTTGGCTTATTATTTATTTGCTCATGTTTTGTTGACTTTGTTTGTGCGAAAATAATATATATATATTTTTTATTTCTTGGTGATTTTAAGCTGCAATAACTATTTTTTTTATTTTATTTTTTTTTTACACATTTGCTAAATTATGAAACATAAATGTTATTATACTAGTATGTAAGGGTCTTTTTGAGATAGTATTCAGATACTTGGAAACACCACCTAGCATCCGAAGTCTGTAAAATGTTGTTCAGGTCAGCTTTACTAGCATTATTATTAGTATTATTATTACTAGAATTACAACTCACTGCATAATTAACCTTTTATCTTCAACCGTTTTCTGTTTTTCCTGCTTGAACATTAGCCAAAGTAATTCCAATGATTTCTGTCACTGAAGTAGCTTGGCATGAGAGCTAGCTAGCCTATTTGAACTAGCCAGATGAATAGTAATCACTAGACATGCTAGAAAAATCAAAAATGTCTTCATACATAAGGCTTGCATCATGAGAACAGATGTGTATTCAATTTTTGAGGCAATTTTTTGTTAAATTATAATGCTTACTGTTTGGCTAGTGCTAAATGTGCTCAAAAGGCACACTTGCAGCCTAGCTAGTTATGTAGCTAGCGATAGTAGCTTTATAACTAATAATCAGATCCTTAATTTAAGAGTCAAGATGTGAGTAGTATATATATATATATATATATGACCACAGGATATGACTATTCAATATTTTCAGTTAATAGTTGTTTTTTTTTTTGTTTTTTGTTTTTAAAAAAAGGCTTTACTGTGTCATATAACTCAATCATTTTGAACTAACAAACAATGAACACTGACAAATTGAAGTTAGCCATATTAAGAATCAGAAATATTACAAACTTGTTTTAAGCACATTTTGGTGTCACTGGTCACAAGATTAATTAAGCTACTGTATACTGTTGCCACTATATAGGAAGAAGGGATCTCATGTGTCTTCATATATAGGAAGAAAGGCTCTCACCTAACACCTCGCTAAATCCATATTTAACCCCTGATTATACTGAACGAGTACTGTATCAGCACAGATTAGGACAAATAAGTTGCAAATTTGGACAGTAATATGAATGGTTCACTGCAAATGCATGCTAAGGATTTATTCCTTCTCCGTCTTCCACTGTGGGCATCATGAGGAAGCAGCTCCTTCATGCACGCCTACTAAACCACCACTAAGAAAAGCAGTGCACACACACACACACACACACACACACACACACACACACTATGGTGGAGTGGAGCAGATGCACGCTGGGCAGTGTTCAATCTGAAAGGCCATGCTGGCTGAATGTCTCAGTGGGGTTCCAGCAGGAATCAGAGACCCGTCCTGCGTGTGTTCAGATCACTGTTCCTTCACTGCTGGCCTCTGGCTCTGTACATGCTGAGTCACCGGCCTACTCAACAGCAAAAAGCTGGTGCGAAACAGCATGGCCTGCCCTACTCACACGAAAAAGCCCAGCTGTGGTGCTGTAGAGGTACAACATAATGTTCAGTTTTAGGATAGTGCTCACTGCATTAGCTAGCTGGCCTCTAAATACATTAAAAGCAAAAAATATTAAAGTACCCCTTGAACATGTTAAAAAAATAACGCAGAATTCATAAATACATTTTGTTTCATTTTTATTTAAGGCTACAATAAATTACAAATCTTGTCTTGGAACATCTCTGCCCCTTTGTGCTCATGAACAGACATGAATATGCAAATTAGGTGTCATGAATATGCATGTATGCATACTGATTCTTTATTAGCATTTCAATGTTTTCAGAGAGTTTTAAAAACAGCATCCAAACCTGCTAAAATCTAATGCTACCGTAGCAACCATGGTTTTGTTCATCACAAAATATTTGGCAATTTATCACTTAGCTAGCTAAGTATCTGGGTATCACGTCATCCTTTAACAATTTACATATTGTAGCCTTTTTTTTTTTTAGATTGCAAAGGGATCTTACATGTAATGCTCATGAATCGTTTTTTTTTTGGTTTTTTTTTTACAGAGGTACTAAGAAAGTCTGTTTGTAAATGTAAAATGTAAAAATAAGACTGTTCTCACCATGTGTCCATCATCAGAATCAGCCAAACAAAAGGAGTTCATCCTTTAAAAAGTTCAGGGGTACTTTAAAACTGCGTTATTGATATAGCACTTATTTTCTACTCATTATGCATCAGGCAAAGATTTATTTATTTTTTTATTTTATTTTTTTTATCTGCACAGCAACAAAGCCCACAGTTTTCTCTCAGGGTCATTTAGACATAAATATATAAAAAAAAGTTTGTACTTGATTGTCTTCCTCACAACATGTTTTGGCCTGAAGGCTCTTTACGCCTACTAAAGACACAATTGTTAATATGCCTACGCATTCTACCCACATATAGACAAAGGGCCAGCACTGATGAGTGTGTATAATTAGACTGCTGTTGGTCCACGAGGAAATCAGGATTTCATTGTTTCTTTTTCCTCGTGGTTTATGAGCTGAAGGAAAAAGACAGCAAACCAGCAAATAAACGAAGAAGACAATATGTGGATTCATATACACACAACTCTATATGAACCAAACCAGTACATGAGATGAAACACATGGTGATTTTCTGGGGGCTCTGAAAAGACAAGAAAATCTGCCCTCAAAACCCAAAAGTGTAAAACTCATCCCATGGTGCGATACGAAACAACTCACCTCGCTCACTCACACCGTGGCTTTCTGAATGCATGACTGCTCTGATCTACCCCTGGCATTTGCACTTCAAACGGCGCATACCAGGTGCAGATCGAGAACCCATGCGCTCTGAGTCGGCTCTCCGGTGCTGAGACACCGGCTCATTAGAGGGGTTTGAAACATAGCAGATGAAAACACAGGAGCATGAAAGAACCGAAAACAGTCATGCTTTCTCTGAGATCTTCCACTGACCTACTGGAAAAAAAGACTTGAAATGTCATCTTGGTTACAGTGTGATAAATTGTGATGGGAAAATCCTGCTTTTTCTGCCAGAGAGAAAGAAAAATAATGATGGAAAAACAAGTATGACTCTTATGACAAGTATGAGTCAGAAACGTGCTCTTACTGTTATTATTATTATTATTATAAATATTTTATAATAAAACACACTATATTTTAGAGGAGATATAGAGATTATATAAATAGAGATACTTAGCAACACAAGGTCAATCATGTAATCCTATATTTATTATCTGCATATCTGCATAGGATTTTTCAGTCTAAGGAAGTGTCCACTAGATGGAATCAAGGTCCAGTAGGCCCCAAAACAGGTCTGAAATCAAGGACAAGTAAAGGACAGTACCGGACAAGGTCAACTGTCATGTCATTCATTTTGCATTTCCTTTTCGGTTCCATGTATTGCATGTCCTCTGGTTGAAGTCACTCCCCCTCCTCCCTGGTATTATCCTACCCCCTCTTATGAGCCCTCACAGCCCCCTCCTTAGCCCTCCCAGTCATTATACTCGACCCTGGGTATAATGCAATGGGATGATCTTGAGTTTCAATTTAGATTCTGTTTTTCTCAATTGGTTGTCCATTCCCCTCACTTCCTCCTCCATGAAACGAACCACTCCTACCTTTACAAAACAAAAAAAAAAGCCGCTTATTTATGTCTTTATTGCTTCTCATTTTGCTCATTTGCTTCGCTAATGCTTTTTGCTTTCCATTGCTAAGAAACAACTGGGGAGGGCTCTATTTTTGAATCATGCCATCCTCAGTAGTGGTCTTTCCCCCTCGAGAGCCTGAGGATTGTATGGTACGAGTAGACTTTTAAGTATTAATATAGTGCGTATAAGTGTCCTTTTTGCTCTGTAGAAGCCTAAGGCTGCATGAAAGCACTATGTCAGGATGGAGATGCTGAGTAAACAGCAGACGCCATGTTTCTTACGTGATGGTGGATAAGAAAAAAAAAAACAACAACACTCAGCTGTAGTAGTATTAGTATTCGTATTAGGTTAGTAGTATTAGTAGGATAATAGTGATAGTAGTAGATTGGACGCAAATAATTTTTCTACATATACTGTATATTTATTTTAGGATAGGAAAAGTGGTAGAGCAGAGCCCGACCCCAAAAAGAAAGCCTCTTTTAGGTCCATCAGTACCAACCTGGCCTCCAACATCAAGAGACGTAGGTCCTCCAAAGACACGGTAAGGAGATGAAGAAATGACACCCTGCCCTGTACTTCTTAACCATTTCTGATTCTATCTATCTCTCTATCTATCTATCTATCTATCTATCTTTCCTCTTTCCTGTTCCTCTGGCTTCCTCTCTCGTTCCCTCTCTTTCTGTCACTTCCTCCATCCCTCTTCGCAAAAAACCCCCAAACGTTTTCATCTCAGACTCTCTATCCACCCCTCACACATGGAGTTACGGTCATGGCCACATGTCTGTCAGTCAGCCATCAGTGCTCCATCCAGACATTTGTTTGGGAAAGCCCAATCGGGGAACGGAGTGAGCATAGCCATAGGGAGTATACGAGTTTAGGGGTTGTGGGTTATGACCATCATAAGTTAGTCCCTCCTACAGGAGGCTAAGCTAGACTCTTCTTTAAAGCCTGTGCTGGACTTTCTCCCGCGCCTAAACCTGGATGGGACTTTAAGTTGATGCTCTTACATTTTTTTTGTTTTGTTTTGTTTTAATTTTCATCCTTTCTTTATATGTGTGCCTTGTCTTCCCTGTCTCTGCTGGGTCTCGTTAACAAACACGTATTTCTATGTTTTTTTTTCCCACCTCCCTTGTATTCTCTCATTTTATGTGGTCGATGTCACACACATTCCACGGTTAATTAAAGAAAATCAGCTAAAGGAAACCAAACAAATAGCGCGTAACTCTAAAATCACCTCGGTTATTCCCAAAGCAGGGTTTGTTTTTAACCTTCAGGTGTTTTCTTTGCAGTGACTCAAGCTCGCCCTTCAATTCTTTCCACAGATGAGTCCCTGCTGATAGACGTCCCTTTATACTGTATTTGCGCCAATCTTTGAATCTTCCTACAGGTTCAGAATGGGACAGATCTCACAATAACAATCATCATTCTTTCTGGTTCTCTCTTGCTTTACTCTTTTGTCTTTTAGGTGACACTGTCTTCAGTTTATAGGTTTGATGTTCTGGTTCTGACTGTCAACATCCCGGGGCATCTTTATTATTTTTTTCTTTTTTTTTTTTCCTTTTATTCTAAATGTTTCACATTTCCATGTGAAATGGATGCCAGCTTTATTTTTGCCATTAACACATCCAACATAGGAGCGGTGTTCCTCTCCATATACCTTTTTCCTGTCGACTTTGAACCCTCTCAAATCATTTCAATTTGAGAGTACCAGTCAAATAAGTTGAACTACTTCCCCCATCTGGTTACAAGGAATAGAAAATGAGGAGAAGGCAGAAATGTGCTATTCTTATATTTGTCATGTTTCTAGAAATATAGGATTGTAGATTCATGCAGGTCACACGTAGAATGCAGGAAAGAGTTCGTCAGAAGTACAAACAATACACACACACACACACACACACACACACACACAAAAAACTGTCTCTTTAGACTGATGTTTACCCATCTCAGTCCTAATCATCCTTTTTCTTTTATATCAGTGTGTTTCTTTATAAATGGATTTGAATGGACTTGTAAATGTTGGTGTCTCTACGCCACATGCCACACTGCCTCTCTCCTCTTTATCAGCATGACTCCTGTGGTTGGTTGTTGTTGTAGAAGTAGACTCGTGATGTTCACCTGTCTGTAGACAGGTGGCGCTGTAGGCTGTGATTGGGAATGCTCACACTACAAACATGGTCATCAGTGAGGCCACCCACCACCCCATGCTGCCCTGCCCGCATTTACATCCACTGTAAAAGACACCGAGGGTAAAATAACTACAAAAACATTCATGTTTAAGAGTCAAATATGAATCAGGCTTGCGCTTTCACTCTTGTACTCTCAGATAACAATGGTACTAGCTTGCTAAAGAGTTCTCAGTTTGTCACTTATGGGGAACCCTTAAAGGTGCAATGTAGAACCCTATAACAAAAGGATCCATATAGAACTCTAGCTAGAACTCATACCTACACAAAGAACCCTTGAGGAAACCTTTTTAGAAAAGTGCACTCTTACTTACTCAGTTATAAACCGAAACTGATGAAAAGACATCGATTTTACATCGATTCTACGCTCGTCGAAGTTAAATCTAGAATGTTCGTTAGTTGGGTTCTAACTAGAGCCAACCATCCTTCATCCAAAAAGCCTTTCAGATCCCTTTTATAAAAGGTGTACAATGTCATGTTTGTACAGTATCCAATTATGCCTTATAGTTCATGTTGTGTTCACGCCATGTCGGAATTACTGTAATTACTACACGACAACCTGGTTAATCTAGTCTGAGCTGTCCTTGGACTCGGAATTATGCGTTTCTATACCCCAAAATGAATCCATGTGAGATGATGTTGACAACTGCAAAATACATAATTGCATAATTAATAATAAATCGTTTTTTATTCCATTGCTAAATATTGAAGAACACAGAAAGTGCATCAGGTTACAATGACATGTTTATTAATAACTCAAGTGTTGGTACTGTGTTGTTGCGAATTTAAACAAACAGCAACAATAATGAAATAATGTAATAAATATACGAATTATCACAAAGAAATATTACCAGATAACTACTTAACTACATTTTACTGCTGAAGCTGCTGCCATTTCGAGTGTTTCTGCATGGTGTTGCATGGACCGCTGTCAGGTGGCACCATTCGGAGCTCTCCAAGTAATTACGAGCTCTACAAGGATGTAAGCACTTTATACAAGTCAGAATCTCATAATTAAAGTATTTACAGCATGGTGTGAATGCAGCGTCAGTTCAGTCTAGCACTTGAAAGGGTTCTTAAGTTTGTCTCACGAGGCAAACTGTTATAGGTTCTATGTACAACCCTGCATCAGAAGGATTCCCTTATCAGAATTGGTTCCAAATAGAAATATAATGAATATAAAAAGTCTGCACACCCCTGTTAAAATTATAGGTTTTTACCATGTAAAAAAATTCAAACTAAGATAAATCAGTCCATACAGGGTTTTTTGTGCTTTTTTTTTTTTTTTTTTTTTTTTTTGCAGAAAACTACTTGAATTGGTGAAATTGCAATTGCATGAAACTGTCTTTCACAGTGAAATTTGTTGGTAAATGAGACATTTTAGCTATACTCGAATTCGACGCACGGTGCGATGACGTCACATGACGCGTCTCGGGACAATTCTGTGGCACATTTGCGTAAATTTTTTTTTTTTAATTGCAAGCTCCTCTGAATATTGCGGCATTTGCTTGATTTTGCGTTCAATTCTGCTATCACGAAATCACAGAATCCTGGATAAATCATGTCAGATCTTTTGACATTGATATACCAAGTAACAACGTACAAATGAAAACCAAAAGGAAGTGTTTTAGATTAAAGTGTACTAATAAATCTCCAAAACAAGAATGTCTCCAAAATATCTTCAGCATGTTTGACATTCAGTAATTCGACATTTAGTCTGGGGCAAACACAGCCTGTGGTGGAAATGGGATTCGTCTCACTAATGAAAAATGACTACTAAATTGTCAAATGTATTTGCGTTATTTACGCATTAACATTAATAGGAAGAATTATTATTATTCCTGTCGTTTTCTTTTCTCTCCTTCGCCTGTAGCCATATCCCACGGACATCACCGGCCAGCTCAACCTGTCCGACCCCTCCGTCAGCACGGTGGTGTGAACGCAGACGAGAGAGCGAAAAAAAAGAGAGCTAGACATAATGAGAGTGCGACAGGGAGATGGTTGGCGGGGGTTGAATAAATTGTGCCAGACCTGCTGATCCCTTTCTATCAACAACATCGCCGTCTGAGCCAACAACATGCTTATCTGATAAAAAAAAAAAACCCACCACACACACACACACACACACACACAATCCTGCACCCTCCTCCATCCTCCTCCCCAGGCCTCTTCGAACATGCCCAGGACACGACTGTGACACGTAAAAGAAACTGCCAAAAAGAACGAAAAAAAAGCCCTAGGAGCTGAAATGTACTGCCGCAATACGCCCTTACATGCCCCACACACGGAAACACCCAGCTTCATTTTCCCACATTTTCTACACTCATAAAGCATGCTCATAGCCGCAGACGTTATTATAAATTTATTAGGAAGTTACTTCTATTTATCTTAGGCTTGGCTAGCATACTTCCGTTCGATTCATTCAGTGGTCACTCTACCTCCACTTCTCCACATATTAAATATATGTAGCTGATTTAAGCACTAACTTTGACTAAATTTCATGTTTCATTTGCAAGGACATTTTTGTATATTGTATATTGCTGATGTAAAATATACCTCTGATTGCTATTTGTATTGTTATTAGACTAGGAAATAGATAAATGGTACATGTAGAGTAGATTAAAGGATAAATCCACCCTGAACGATTTGTACACTAACCTTAATAATTAACCTGAGCTTCAACAATGAACTTTTTCATCAACATGTCCGTGTATGTCTACTTTAACTTTCCTGTTACCCACAATGCAGTTTGACTACCTACTAATAGTGTTGTAGTAGGATTTAGCCCCTTGTTTCAAATCTACCTAAAGAGAACGATGCAGCGGCACTTTAGTCCTTTAGTCCGTCCAACTCTCTCGCATCCGCATCTGTGCCCTCGGCTCAGCTTCGAAGGATTTTAACTTTCACGTTAATACAAACGTCAATGCCCGACATCTCGTAGATCGCCGACTAGCCGAGCCGAGACTAGGACGGCTGCGTTGCATCCTGGAACTTCGAGTCCAATGTTTGCGCCAACGTCTCTACTACTTCTGTGTTTGATTTCTCATTAAATGTAGAAAATGCTGAGCGAGAAAAGAAGCTCTTGCTCTTTTTATAAGCTAACAGCTAAACCTGAGCGTTATCATTTATGATTGTTTTTTTCTCACCTATTAAACGCCGTTGTAACCTCACTAGCAACGTCCTGCTAATAATGACATCAGAACAACACACGACAGCTAACATCCCACACAACTAACGGAAAAATACAGCACCGACCAACAAACTAGCACTAGAGTCGCTCATTTATAGTCACGTCGCAAATATTTTGATATAAACGTCGAATGTTTCAGGGTGGAGCTTTCCTTTATGCACTACTGTAAATAATGCTGTAGGTATTATCCAGGTCCTTGTATCTTGCAGTTTTCGAATCATTTCATTTCTCTCTCCATTGCTTTTTCCCAAAAAAAAACAAACAAAAAAAACATTTCTCTGACATGATCTGGATCTGTTAAGCCAACAAAACTGTGGATCAACTTACTTCTCTTTATTGTTGTTGTTTTTTTATATGTCTTTTTTTTCCACATGCTCCGATCTTTCTTAACAATAAGTCATGTGATCGAGTCTTTTCAGAAAGTGCAAAATGTAGCAGATTATAATTTTTTTTAAAGCTTTGAGACTCGCGAAAGATGAATACACGAAAGGGACCCAAAATACAGTTAAATGGCATAAATCCAATAACACAGCTATTATTACAGGACGTTTTGAGTGGATGGTTTTAATATTGAATTCTGCTTGAAATGCTCTGTAATGATTTCTGTAGCGTCGTGTGACGTCCTTCTACCCAAAGGGTACCTTTCGTACTACAAACAGGATTGTGTGTTAATGTAAATCAGTGTTGTATTATGGTTGTTTATTAATATAGACGGTGGTGGAAGTAATCTTACATTTCTACGTTCCTTGAATCTGCTTCAGCTTTCGTTTTTTTTGGGCTAAATGATCAACTACAGGAAGATCTTTTGCATTTTGTGACTTGTACTAGTACACACGGTGAATGGTAGTACAGCTAGGACACCGTATAGCACTTTTGTCTTAAAACAATCTTTCCGAGGGCTTTGATGTGAAAATATATTTTGTAAGCTGGGAATATTACATGAGGTGTGTAATTAATTCATTTATTTGATTTTATCATTTTTTTTTTGCTGAGGTTCTACAGCATATGGTAGAGACTGTATCAAGTGGACGTTTGTACGCTGTCAGTACGCTGCCAAGCTTGTACTGTGAAATTCCTGCAATGCTTCAAGCGTTTGCATATAGTCAGTCGAAATGAAGTGCGAGCAATGGATAAATATGCTTTCCTGATTTATCACATAAGGAGAAATGATATTTATTGTGATTGTAGCGGAAATCCTCGAGGATGCCCTACAGATTTGAGGAGTAATGTGCTAATATGTTAACAACAAACAGCTATGTATCCTGTCCAATCTGACACAAACATTGTGATTTTTGATCTCTAGACGAATTTAATATAGATACATCCAGGTCTCGTTGTTTTTTTATCACCAAATGTGCTTTTGAAGGCCAGTCCTACTCTGTGAGATGATAAAATACCAATATATGTTCAAAACTTATACTCTCATGTGCCAATAAAAGTATGTAAGATGCAAAACTGGTTTGAATTATTCTTGTAAGCCAGCAGGTTCACGCTTCACTGCACTTTGCCAAAGGGATCTAGTTTCTAGTTTCAGTATGTGAGCAAATCAATGCTAAATTTAATTCATACTGAGATTCTTGTGGAATTTCTGACAGTTTTATGCCACAGGTGAGTTTTTTATGTACAGATATACAGTAGAGGGATAGTATGGGGGGTTACGCCATACTGATATGATGAAAAAGTGGGTGGCTTTATTTAAAGTTTAGCTCCTATATTGATTTATATATACAAATCTGGGACTATGTTCACATCTACTGTATATACAGTATAGGCTTACTTCAAGTCAAGTACTTTATATTTCCAGTTGGAGTATTATTTGTTTTACTCTATTTTCTTTAATGAAGCTCCATCAGAAGAGACTGAAAAAAGATAGCTGCTTTCTTATAATAAAATAAGAAAACAATATTTATATACAAGAAGGCAAGAACAATTAGGGTAAGTGGAATAAATAAAAATGCTAAATAAAATAAGATGAATTATACAATTAAAAATTGATTTTAAATGAATGCACATACAATTTTACGAATAATTTTAAACTTTTTTTTTTTTTTTTTTTTTTCATTTAACTCACTTTTATACTGTAAGGCATTACAGGTTGGTTAAACTTAGAAATGAAAGTTGCTTTAAAGACCTGAGTAAACTCAGTAAAAGTAAAAAGTCAAGACAATGGATTACTTTAAGTTACATTTTTGAAAACTTGTAAACTTGAGTTCAATATCCAAGATTTGTCATGACATTTTACAGAGAAGACATAAGTTTACATAACTTAAAGGGGCTATCATTTATTACAGTGTATTTATATAAATGAAAAAAAGACAAGACTAAAAAAAAAAGACTCAATACTACAAACCTTAAAGAGACTCAAAGGACTTGAGTGAGAAAAATATACATTTAAATTGCATTAAAAATGTATATTATGGTGGATGAGTTAATTTTTTATTTAAAAAAAAAAAAAAGAAACCTGTTCCATAATTACATTTAAACCTCATTTGAATGCACAGAATAGCTCAAATCATCTGCACAGAAGCTCTTGAAATAGAATGGGTGCAGAGGAAGTTATGGTTTGGTGTCATGCCATGTAGAAATTTGAAAATAATTAATAAAAAAAAAATGCTACTTTAAACTTCACAATTGAATTAGTATCCTTTTAAAAGTTTAGGTTTTGTATAGCTATGTATATTATTTGATATGGGCTCAAAAAAAAAATGCATCTATCCGTCCATTTTCTGTAGTGCATATCCTACGCAGGGTTGCAGGGAGCCTGGAGCCTATCCCAGGGGACTCGGGGCACAAGGTGGGGGACACCCTGGTCGGGGTGCCAACCCATCGCAGGGCAAAATCGCACACACACAATCATTCACACACTACAGATAATTTAGAGATGCCAATCAGACTAGAACATGTCTTTGGACTGGGGGAGGAAACCGGAGTACCCGGAGGAAACCCCCGAAGCACGAGGAGAACATGCAAGCTCCACGCACACAGGGCGACGGCGTGAATCAAACCCCCAAACCTGAAGGTGCGAGGCAAACATACTAACTACTAGCATAGTGATCCCCAGGGTTAGGGGGTTCGATTCCCACCTCTGCCCTGTCTCTAAATCGCCTGTAGTGTGTACGTGTACGAATATGGCCTGCAGTGGGTTGGCACCCCAACTGGGGTGTCCCTTGCCTTGTGCCCCGAGTCCCCTGAGAGAGGCTCCAGGCTTCCTGTGACCCTGTGTAGAATAAGCACTACAGAAAATGGATGCAAGGATGGATGGATGGATGATAAAGAGGCACATAAATAGATGTAATAAGTTATCTGTGTGAACAGGGACAGAAATCAGCACACAGATGCTTTATTTTCACTTTAACAGACAATAGTTGCAACCATATTTGCAAATATCTATTTGCAACATGGCTTGTGTTGACATTTAAATCTCAAATCACAATTTTTCATCAGGGACTGCAGGGAGCAATCATTTACATCGCTTAACACGGTGTATATTTTAAGAACATTGTGCTGTCAAATGAGTATAGAACAATAAGCCATAACACTGTATTGCTGTCATCCGGGAAAGGTTGATCTGAGCAGGTGACTCAAAGCTACAGTGCCCTCCACTAATATCGGCACCCTTGGTAAATATGAGTAAAGAAGGCGGTGATAAATTGTCTTTATTGTTTAATGTATTGATATTTTGTACAAAAAAATTACAAAAATTACTCTGCTCTCATGGATATCAAACAACTGCAAATACAACACAGGTTTATCAGAAAAAATATCTTTGTTAAATATGGTGTGCAACAATTATTGGCACCCCTATGAATTCATATGAGAAAAATATATTTGAAGTATATTCCCATTAATATTGTACATTATTTTTAGTATACCTGGGTGACTAGGAACAGGAAATTGTTCAACCATGACTTCCTGTTTCACAGGGGTATAAATGTGAGGTAACACATAGGCCAAATTCCCTTAGTCATTCATAACAATGGGTAAGACCAAGGAATATAGCTGTGATGTGCG
>JANDJT010000124.1:4954729-4979367 GCA_024331685.1 Stegophilus panzeri
TTGTACACTATACACGCTTAAAGATCAATAAAAGCCCCAGAGACTAGTTTGTACACTATACACGCTTAAAGATCAATCAAAGTCTCTGGTTTGTCACATTTTAGTGAAAAGCTTCATGCTATTTATGACGCTGAGAGGGAAATTATCTTTCCAACATTTTAAATCAATTTCATTGTCTGGTATTTAAAAAAATAAACTCAATACATGTATCTGTTTACATCTGTTTCTGCCATTTGTTTAAAGTTAGTAGCAGGTTTTTCCTCTACGGGAGCATTAACTTTTGCTGTTGTATACACCGTGAAGACGTGTGTCATGGAAAACTTGCACAGTGGTGTGTCGTGTTGCGGTTTCTTGTCATGCACTGAAGTAATTATCCATAGTCTGTCTTTTTTTTCTTCTTCTTTATTTTTTTGTTTACTAATCATAAGCAAATACATTAACTTTATTTTAGTTTCAGTAACTGAATTTGTTTTTTGTTTGTTTGTCTTCAAATGATGCGGTTTATTCTAAAGAAAAAGCACCCAAAGAACATTTATAGTAGGTTGCATGAGAGAACTGACCTACAAAAGTGTACAAACCACAGTAACCACACTAACTGTGAAACTGAGATAAAGCATTAAAAGTGTTGCATGCACATTTTCTTTTATCAGAAAACAGCAGGTTTCAAACCAGTCAATTTGTCACAAGGTAAAACAGTAAATATGCACACAAACATACATACAGGTTCAACTCCATTTCAGCAGAATTTGTAGTTAGAGCATTTGGGGTTAATAGGGAAGACTAAGGAAGTGCTGAGGGTTTCTGCTGGCATTGAGAAACCATTTTAACCCTTTCCACTGCGCCGGTGGAATAGAAATCGACTTCTCTGATATTTTCAATCAGTATAAACAAATGAATTATTTTATCACCACAAGTCTGTTGTAAGATTATTCAAGACACTGTTGGGTTTCTGTGTGTAGAGTATCATGACTCTGTGTTCAGCTGCTGGTGATAGGAAAGGGATGGGGTGTGAGCCCCCTGCTGGGCAAATAATTCACACCTCTGCACAATAACATTGGTACAGAGATAAAAGGGACGGCACAATTAAAACGTTTTTGATAGTAAAACACCGTATACAACTGCCACAATAAAATTCTAAAGTTTAAACTTGGCAGGCTAGGGGGAAAAAAAGAAAGACTTATGAAAAACTGCAAATTCTTAAAGCCCTGAGTGTCTACATTCATATGAGTCATTAACTACTACTGTGGAGTGTGACATCACAAAAAAAAATTCAATGCTGTACACGGGCACGCCCAAAACGGGTGTAAATTCCATTTTTTGGTCTCAAAGGCCTAAAAAGAGTTAAACTCAAGTATTTTGTGTACTAGGAAATACACTTACCGTCCACTTTATTAAGAACACTCGTTCATGTGCACATTCATGCAGTTATCCAATCAGCCAATTATTTTGCAGCAGCACAATTCAAAAATGATGCTGATGCAGGTCAAGAGCTTCATGGTCACAGAATGTGAGCACAGCGTCTTACAGAAACTGGGCAAAACTGGAAAAATGTCACCTGGTCTATTTTAACTTTAACAATCCTATTTTGGTGAGCTCGTACCCACTGTAAGCTCAGGTCCCTGTTCTTGGCTGACAGGAGTTGAACTTGATGTGGTCTTCTGCTGTTGTAGCCCATCAGCCTCAAGACTGGACATGTTGTGTGTATTGATGTTCTTGTCTGCTCATCATGTTTGTAAAGAGTGCTTATTGAGTTACTGTAGACTTCTCTCATTAACAAGGTGTTCCCATTCATCAGTGGATGTTTTTAGTTTTTCGCACCATTCTGTGTAAACTCTAGACAATGCTGTGTGTGGAAATCCTAGGAGATCATCAGTTTCTGAAACACTCAGACCACTGCATAAGGTTATTTTTTCTCTTTCTCTGTCTCTCTCTGTCTCAGTCTCAGGGCACAGATGGACTCATAACCCACCCTTGCTTTCCAGCGGGTTACAATGTGTCCAAGACGCTGGACATGTTGTTCGATTCTCCCTGCACAGCATCCAGCAAACCCACTCCGTTTAACGGCGGCAAGCAGCTTCAAATTGTAGGCTCGGGGAACCACGAGCACTGCCTGGGGAACATGTCTCAGATCTTCTCTTTCCAGTCCTGCTCCTACTCCAAGTGCTCCTTCAATGGCATCTTCCAGCCCAATGTTACTGGCAAATTTATGGTAGGTCTACATTTACTTTTATTTGGATTCATTTGCTTACAAATTAAATAAAGTCTGGAGCAGTGGATACTTTGTGTACTAACATGTCCCATCATGAACCGCAGAACAAAACACGATAGGTCCTGTAACAGACAGTGAACGAAGCCAGCGTGACTTCTGATGGCAGCTGTAGAGAGTGTCGTCAATGATGCTGTTTCTGTAGCCGTCACCAAACTGTTATTGTAAATGAACTATACATTAAAAAAGGCATGCAGTACAGCAGACTAGGTAACATTTAAGTGGCATTAAATGTAGTCCAGCACTACTGCGTATATCACATTCATGTTTATCATGATATTCAGGCAAACCTTCCACATCAAGAAATACAGACTGTATGGTTTAGAATCTGTTTAAGTATAAATGGTTATTTATGGTATTTAACAGATCTCTCATGTGGAAACCCTGTAAATGAATACTCTGTGTTAATCATTTAAATTAGTAAGTACGATTTATTCATGAAGCACATTTATAAAAAACGTAAGTGCTGTACAGCTATTAAAATGGTACAAGAAATAAAATGGTATAAAAAATAAAATAAAATTAAACCTAAATCACCCAGACAAACAAGTAACAACACACAATAAAACATGCCAGACTGTCACCTATCGGTCTTGATCAAATGGCAGCGTGTACAGGCAGGGTTTACATTGTCACTAAACCACAGTGTCAAGTATGTGACTTTTTTTTTTGGTACAATGACACCTGAGAGTTTTTTTTCCCTATAGTTTTTTTTCACATTATATGGTTGAGTGCAATAGTTTTTACACCCTTACTTTGTAACAAATTCAAATTCAAGGCCTTGATGCTCACGTACAAGACACCCCCCCCTCACCTCAACACTCTCCTGAAGGCTTATGTTCCCTCACGCAATCTGCGATCGATTAATGACCGACGCTTAGTAGTGCCTACTCAGTGTGGCTCAAGGTCCCTTTCCAGAACCGTCACACTAACTGTCCCTCAGTGGTGGAATGAACTTCCAACCTCAATCCGGACCGCAGAATCTGTCACTATCTTCAAGAAACAGCTACAGACCCGCCTCTTCCGTGAACACTTTATTAACCCCTAATAAATAAATAAATAAATAAATAAAACCTCACTCTGGCTCCTACACCTCTACTCTGTGCACTTTGCTTCTTCTAGAACTCAATTAAAGATCTTGCATAGTAGCACTACTTGTATTCTCCGCTTGAAAGATTGTATTTCCTCATTTGTAAGTCGCTTTGGATAAAAGCATCTGCTAAATGAATAAATGTAAATGTAACGATGACACAGGCATTTAATGCAGGTCGGGTTTTGCAGATGTTCCTTCTTTATCAGGAGTATGTCTAAAATCGTATATTAAAATATTAATAGTGAAACAAAAAAAGCTGTTTCTTCCTTTAAGGGCTTTTTCTCAGGTCTCTTCCTCTTGGTTTTAGATTTTTCTGAATCCTTTTTTTTCTTTTTTTCTTTTTTTTTGTTCACTTATTCTTGTTTAGATCATGTCTTTGTTTCTGTAATTCTTTCATTTCTGGATTATGGGTTTCACTGGTATTTTTTATTTTTATTTTATTTTTTTAAATTGGTGTCAACACTACAATATCTCCAGATCTGGGAAAAATACATATTAGATCACATGATTCCAACTGACTCTTAACTTGTTGGTTCACAGCTAAATGCTTGAGAGCCTGATCCTGTTTGCACAGTTTCAAAGCACATTCAAATAAATGAACTAGAGCAGATTGATGAGGATGCAAACTTTAGAGCTTGCTACTAAACATAACAATATTGCTGTAATGTTTAGGCCAATAAGAAAACATTTGTAAAACAGAGGTATGTTTTTACTTTTTCACCCATGAGGGATGCCACCGTCGGTCTCTCGTGTGTGTATATATATCTCTTTTTTCTGTTCTCTGTTGCAGGCATTTTCTGCTTTCTACTACATTTACTACTTCCTGCAGCAGGCCACTGGCATCACCGTCACTTCCCCCAAGCTCCTAGAAGAGGCCGCCGTCACCGTCTGCAACATGAGCTTCCAGGAGGTTCGACCCTGCTGTGCTAATTCTTTCCTCTGCTATTCTGAGATGTCCATTTACATATTTCACATTCACAGTTCTCAGTCTCATGAAGGAGCACAAGCTGAAGTTTAGCCTACACTAAATATACTGTATATTGTATAAGATACTGTATGTGCACTTGCACTGGGGTATATTGGTACAATACTGGTAGTATTGTAATTCTAGCAAATATAGTACTACGTGATATTTACATGTCTACCCAGACAGAAAAATATATGCAGATGTCATGCAATTATGCAAATCTTTTTCTTTTGTTGAATGTAGGTCACATTTTAAATGGATTGATTGCTTTTGGTGTATAATGTGTCTTAAAGGGCATTTTAATATTTGAAATGCATTCACACACTTCCTGAGCTCAAAACTGACTAGATAGCACAAGTGTCACATTATAAATGTTTCTGTTTGAGGTTCTTGTGCATAAAGTGCATGATTTCATTTATCAACATGCAAAAAAAACAAACAAACAAACAAAAAAACCCCACACACTTCTTATTTATTACATGCAGAGCCAAGGAATTAAAATTCTAAACTTTTCTTCACCTCATGGTTCGGTGTATAAAATCCATCTCAAACATTAAAATACATTTCATTTCTTATTCCTTATACACCAAAACCAGCTAATCCGTTCAAAATGTGACCGACTGTACATTCAACAAAAACATGTGCATTTCTTGCATAATAGTTGCATATGTTTTTCTGCATGGGTAGATGTCAAAACAATGTCAAGTTCTTTGTAGACTCAATCGGTCTGCTTTTGGGATGATTAGCAAAAAAAGCATTTCACTGTACAGTACATTATATAATTACAAACACATTGCTATTTCCAGAAGCTGAGCAAAATATCTTATACTTCATTCTTTTATGCTTTTTCTGTATTCGTGCACTGTATTGTCTCTCTGTATTAAAGATGCTGCAGAAGGTTCCAGATCAGCGCAGCCGACTGCAAGACTACTGCACAGCCACGGTCTTCATGCAGGTGCTTCTTCTGAAAGGCTACAGGTTTGATCCGAACACTTTCTCCCGCATCTCCTTCCAGAAGAAAGTAAGTTTGAGCACAGTGTAAATGTACAGTACACACAACTGAGTGAAGCGTTGTGAAATTGCACCACACGGCATCTATCAATCTGCTAATTTGTAATGCTCAATTAATATGACCATCTATTGTGGATTGGTTTCTACTCTTATCGTATCTCATTGATTGCTGTGTTTCTAGGCAGGGGATACGTCGATCGGTTGGGCTCTTGGTTACATCCTGAACCTGAGCAGCCTCGTGCCGTCTGAGAGCGTGTCCCTGAGAAAGGCTCTTTGTCCAGGAGCCTGGAGCATGCTCCTCTTCCTCTTCACTTTCCTGCTCATCCTAGCAGTCGTGTTTCTACTGGTGGCCATGTGCCACAAGAAGAAAGGAAATGACAATGTGCTATAATTATGACTGTTTGCAATGTTTCTATGTTTTTATGCACTGAATGGCAGGACAGTGGAAAAAGGGATGAAGTGAAATCATGATTTCTGTAGGTCAGGCACCAAAAAAATATACACAGGTACTACAATATATCAGCTTAAATAATCACTATCAATTTCACATGTAGCAAAAAAGTTAAGGGGATCATTTAAAAAAAAAAAAAAAACTAAATAGATTTAGGATTTTGTTTGTTTGTTTGTTTGTTTGTTTCGAATAAATGCATACAGGGTTACTTTCAGTAACATTTTAAGTAGGTTATGTAGCACCTTTTGATAAAGATTTGGTTGAAATAAATGTTTTAAATGGAGTGTTAAGATGCAAGAATATTTTTTTATAATGTGTGCAGATCTGTGAGCTCAGGCACAATGCGTTTTATACACTGAACTATGATGATGAAAAGTTTTGAATTACTTCGCTATATAAACTATTTTCTACATACGTGTGTGGGTTTTTTTTTTCTCCTACACTTTAATGATTTGATTTACAAATGTCCAGAAATTGTTAATACATAACTTTACACAGAAGTGTACAGTGTTACACGTAGGAACCTTTTTCAGACGGAACCATTTATCTTGCTAGATCAGTACTACCCGGTCGATTTTTGTTGCGCGCTCAGGAAGTGTGTAAATGCAAAGCGCTCTATGTAATACACTTATAGTGAACGCTATTCCTATTTTATTACATTCTTCAACACGTATCAGTGTGTAGTTTGGAAATACTGCAGGACAGTAGAGCTACACTCAGCGCAAGATGTTTGCCGGGTTGCCTGAGCTCGGGATATCCAATGGCGAAGATCTGAAAGAAACTTTGACGAACTGCACAGAGCCTCTGAAAGCTATTGACCAGTTTCAGGTAACGGTTATTAGCATGCTAGTTTCATTTGGGAGGACTGTTATACTTGCTCGCTATGAATCATTTTATTTACACGCCACAATTTTCTGTGTTTAAGTGCGCAATTTATATTACAAGTCGTCATACGTTGCTTGCTCGTATCTTATTTTAAACGGGACACATTAAAGGTGAAATAGTCTTTATTATTATTAATATTATTTCTTACTTGTACAAATAGCCTGGAAGACATGTAGAACATGATAGAAAGAAAGAAACAGTGGATTAAGCCGTGGCTTTAGAAAAGTGTATGAAGTAGCTAAGAAAACCTGTTTGTAATACCGCCTTCCGGTCCTGAATGTTTGTTTTTGATTGGATGCGGCTCCTGTCAGTCATTTTATAGACACTCTATGGTCCACTGTAGATTTTGGGGGCAGGGCTTCATGAATATGGGTGGGATTCATTCAACTGCTGAACCTATCCTACCCATCAGAAGTCTAATCTAAAATCTAATCTTACTTAATAGACCTTTAACGTTATTGAGCAGTTTTAGTTTACCAGCGTTTTGTATACTATTTTAAAAACTTTACATATTTAAAAACTATATCATATATTGTCAAGCACTAATTAATAGGAGCATGAGGAACGTACATATTACAAAAGAATTGTCCCTAATTTCTATTTTTTACACCCCAATCTCTTTATGTTTACTTATGATTACTGGCTCTATCTAAAGTAAGCTAGAAAATAAAATAAAATGAGAGAGATAATGTTGGTTATATCACTTGACCTGTGTTTATGTTGTCAGAGAGGTGCAAGGTTGCCAGATCTGCATGAAAACAACCCAAACCACTCCATCTCAAACCATATTCATCGCTTTTTAAAGCCGGGTTTACACTCTCCAATTTTTTACCTGATTTTGCTGTTGCAGACAAAAATCATAATCACGTCATAAAGAAATTCACTGAGTTGAGATCAGTGTACCGCGTAACGTGATGTGATCATCTGCGGCTGATTTAGTGCCATTGCGACTAAAGTTCTGTTCTGACACCAATAGGAGGATGTCATAGGACTATGCGAAACTCACGGGACAGGTGTAAACGTGCTAACGGCAATGCTGAAATGTAAACAAAATATGGAACAGGACAGAAAAGTAAATTCTTATTATCTCTGACAGATGATACAGTTAGAGATGGACGGATTTTACCGATACAAATAACTAAGTTGGGAAGTACCTCCTGATAATCAACTGATTAATTAAAAAAAAATGTTTTTAAAATCGATACTGAATGAAAACATAACACTCAAAGTAAAATATTGTTGACCTTTATTACAAGAATAAACAGCACGGACTGTACCATGAAAATGTACGATACGTTTTTAACCGAAATAAATATATAAGTTTTAATATATGTTAAGTATTAATAAATGCATTCAAACTGAACCAAAATGTAACGCCCCAAATAGCAAATAAAAAATATAGACATCCAAAATGATTTTTTTTTTTTTAAAACACTTCAAATAACTCAACAAATTTAGTCAGTGATGGTTTTTATTTCGCCTCTAGAGGCCGCTCTCGTACTGTATAATGACAGTGGACTCTTCTCAGCCGCTCCCGCAACAGACGCAACCGGGAAAAACTATCGTTGTGGATATTTTCCGATGGCGATAGTTCCAGCAATCGGTCGATTAATCGGCCAAACCGATCAATCGGTCATCCTCTAGTTACCGTTGACAAATGTTTCTGTTTATTAATTCCCATTTTCTGCCAGAGCACGGATCAAGCTGATTGATGACATACGTAGAACTTTAATGGAGTTCAAACGCACTCAGATTATATGGGAAATCTGCAGCCCTCTGATGAAAGTATCACAGCGTTATGACCAGATCTCAAATATAGACGTTCTTTTGCACTGGTTTAATTTTATATAATTTTTTTATATTAAAGACATGCTTTTTCCTCCAAGAGGATAAAACTCATTATGCAAGGTTCTACTTCACCACAGCAACAGATATTGTTATGTGTAGATGGAGAACGGCATATTGTTGCCGACGCTGCAGTCCGCGCTTCCTTTCCTCGATCTTCACGGCACTCCTCGGCTGGAGTTTCATCAGTCGGTGTTCGACGAGCTCCGGGACAAGCTGATGGAGCGAGTCGCTTTCATTGCTGAAGGCAAAGACGAGGACAGGTAAGAGCAAGACACCCGAGTTGTGCGCGTTGACGTATTATTCCATGGTTCGTCTTTACAATATAATCGATCCAACGTAGATACCACAAGTTGGAGGAACTTCTTGAGAAGAGCTTCCCGCTGGTCAAGATGCCGTCCATTCAGCCTGTCGTCATGCAGGTTATGAAACACTTACCAAAGGTGAGAGGTTAACAGGACGGTATTTCAGTTTGCTGGCATCAACGGTGTTAACGTCTGCCGCTTTCATCTCATTTCTCTCATCCTGTTTGCGCAGGTGCCGGAGAAGAAGCTGAAGCAGGTGATGGCTGATAAGGAGCTGTATAAAGTTTGCGCAGTGGAGGTGAAGAGGCAGATCTGGCAGGATAACCAGGCTCTGTTTGGTGATGAGGTCTCTCCTTTGCTCAAGCAGTACATCGTGGAGAAAGAGGCTGCACTCTTCAGCAGCGATCTCTCCATACTGCATAACTTTTTCAGTCCTTCTCCCAAAACCCGGCGGCAGGGAGAAGTGAGCGCCACCATCCCCCTATTCTCATTACCCTATGAGCATTTTTAATTCCTTAATAAATGCGACGTGTAATCAGAGAATGTATCTGGTGCTTATAACAGGTTGTACAGAAGCTCACTCAGATGATCGGGAAGAATGTGAAGCTGTACGATATGGTGCTGCAGTTCCTAAGGACGCTTTTCCTGCGCACGCGGAACGTGCACTACTGTACCCTGCGCGCCGAGCTCCTCATGTCCCTGCACGATCTGGACGTCAGTGAGATCTGCTCCGTCGATCCCTGCCACAAGGTCAGGAACTGATGTCCACTTTAGTGCTAGCAGTCTCCATTTTGTAACTAGCAAATACAGCTGTTCAGCAACATTAATATGGTCAGATAGAAATGCTGTTCAGAGCAATAGTGTTCATCTGGTTGTATTATTACTTTGGCCTTTTGTCCTAGTTTTTGAAGTATATTTTTGCCTGTAATGCAAATTAGCTCAGGGTTGAAGTTAGAGGAACTAAGTAGTCCTTGAGGCTTTGTTCTTTGATAGAAGCCAAGGACTCATGGAAATATTTTGTGGCGTGACAAAATCTAAAACGCTGCACTAAAGCGCCACCATCAGGCTGATCTAGCCCATGACGCATCCTTGAGTATTAGGAGAAATACTACCCACTGATCATGTTTCATGTCTCTGAGACTTATGGTTTGGTATGCATATCCATTTTAGGGCATAATAATAATAATAATAATACAAAGAAAAATCAGCGCAAAAACTATTGTTCATACTACTTTCAGTGCTTGGACCCCTAATAAAATGATCATTGCTGAGCAGAATCATACATTTCATATATTTATAATGCAGCTAAAAGTAGTTTATTTAGTTGGTCTAAAACACTACAACAGGATGTAAAAGGATTCATTTGAACAAATATTTATTTATTATTCCAGTTCACTTGGTGCTTGGATGCCTGCATCAGGGAAAAGTTTGTTGATGCCAAACGAGCCCGAGAGCTGCAGGGTTTCTTGGACAGTATGAAGAAAGGCCAGGAGCAAGTGCTCGGGTGTGTCCGATTTAACAGATATATAAACAAGCGGCAGACCGACTCACTGTTGATGTACACGCAAAGTCTTACAGCACTGTGCTCATTCTGTGTATGTCTCTCCCAGGGATCTCTCTATGATCCTGTGTGACCCGTTTGCCAGTAACACACTCGTGCTGAGCACAGTGAGGAACCTGCAGGAGCTGCTCAGTCAGGACGCGTTACCCAGAGTAAGAGTTACTGATCAGAGAGGCATTCTGGTGGTGGATTTCCACTATATGCTTAGAATGGGTCTCTAAATAGGGGGACACTCAGATGCTCTGTGATTTTATTACATTTTATTTTATTATTTTTCTTCTTCCTTTTGTAATTTTTGTTACCGATATCATATAGTAAATAGCTTACTCGATCAGGTTTAATCGACACTGAATTAACAATAGCAAGCAGTCCTCTAAATAACGTCAACTTGTTAAGGGATAAAAAAAAAAAAAGCTTGACAAAAAATAACCACAATATTATTGGACACATTTGAAGAATGAGACAAATGTTTCTATAGTTGGGTTATGTTCATAAAATAAGTCTGTGCCTAAGGGGTATGTCTGTGTCTAAAACGTCCTTTTGAGAATTTGTATATAAGACGCACAGTCAGGTCCATAAGTATTTGGACAGCGACGCCGTCGTCGTTTTTGGGTTTTTTTCTCAGTTTGCCTCCGTACACCACCACGACGGATTTGAAATGACGCAGTGGAGATGTGATTGATGTGTAGACTTTCAGCTCTATTTCATTCAAGGGGTTTAACAAAGGTATTGCATTAACCGTTTAGGAATGACAGACATTCACTGCAGTCAGGTCCATGATGTCTGTCATTCCTAAACGGTTAATGCAATATCTTTGTTGAACCCCTTGAATGAATTAAAGCTGAAAGTCTACACATCAATGACATCTCGATTGCGTCATTTCAAATCCGTCGTGGTGGTGTACGGAGGCAAACGTACAAAAAATAAATAAATAAATAGCGTCCGTCCAAATACTTACGGACCTGACTGTGAAAGGCTACTCTGTGGTTAAAGCCGTTATATAAATGTTCTTCTATAATAAATAGCCAGGCATGAGATCCAGTAGGTTTTTTTTGTATTTGAGTATAAAATCACTGTGTATGAACAGGACAGTCCAGACCTGCTGCTGCTCCTCAGGATGCTCTGTCTCGGGCAGGGAGCTTGGGACATGATTGACAGCCAGGTTTTCAAAGAGCCACGCCTGGTAAGATCATTAGTTGCTATTCATGTCACCTTATTACCCCTTTTACTGTTTTTCAGGCCCCGGAGCCGGCGATGGTTTAGGGAATCCGAGAGCCTTTTTTTTTTTTTTTTCTCGTTTTCCGCTCTGTGAGCTTTTTGTTTTTTTATCGAGTTTTGTGTCACTGAATGTAACTCAGCTGTGCTGCGAATGCACGTACGAAGCGAATAGCATTAATGAAATGTTTGTAGATCTGGCTGGAATTTATATTTCAGTTTGGCCTACAAATAAACTCACACACAACTTTACAAAAATACTTGTTAAATGCAGTTGTTCGCAACACGACACATTCGTGTTTATTTGTGATGGTAATAAACAATTTAGCTCCTATGTAGCTTGTTGTGATTGGCAATAAAGCCATTATTATTGCCGTCTCCACTGATTTATAACTACATATTTTAATTTAGCTCATTTTTAATATTTAAATCACTGGCTTTTTTTTTTTTTTTTTTCCCCACCAAGCTGATTTTACCATCTGAGATCTGGCAGTTTTGTAGTGGAACAGTGTAGAACGGGTCCAGATTAAGAACCAGCATGGTCACTTGGTGAAAAAGCGCGGTTGAACTGTTTAGGTGATGCAAATTTGGGTGCTGAAAGAAGCGTTACTTATTTGAGAAACTATTGCGAGTAAGCGATATTGTTCGTCGCCGCCATTAGGAATTGGAAGTCGTTACACGTTTCCTGCCAGCCATGATGTCGATAGTGGTGGACGATTACACATTCACTGTAGAACAGAAGCTTCCCAGTGAAGAGAAGAGCTCCCTCACCTACCCCAACACCCTGCCTGACACTTTTACCAGGTATTTATACACACTCTTATCAAGTACACACCCGTGTCTGATCGTTTTACCCAGTCTACACGTCTCGTACACAGATATGACATATTTGGTGTTTTCTAGTGTTATTCATTGTCTTTCAGATATTTGCAGGAAAACAGAGTTGCGTGTGAGATGGGTCTATATTATGTACTCCATATTGCTAAGCAGAGGAATAAGAACGCTCTGCAGAGGTTGCTCCCTTCTTTGGGTAAGCCAGCCGCTGGTACACGTGCTCTGTACATATTACACCTTCTTCACTTGAACTGACAGACTTAGAAAAGGAGAGAGAGGAAGTGAGAAAAAAAAAAATCCCAAAGAAACTGATATCATCCTATAATCTAGTGGTGTAGAATAGATATAGATATAGAATGGACCAGTGAACTAAATACTGTATATTTACACCCCTGCTATGGTGCCCTCTAGTGGCCGTACGTTTAATCTGCATGTGTTTGTGTTCCTGCAGTGGAGACGTACAATGACATGTCCTTCGGAGATATTTTTCTTCATCTCCTTACCGGCCACCTGACCCTTCTGTCTGACGAGTTCGGCACCGAGGAGTTCTGCACGTCCGTTTTCGACAACTTCCTCCTCACATCCTCCTCCAGGTCAGTGTTCCAGTGAATCACCCCGGGCTTTGCCCTCTTAACCTATTTTTTTTTTTTCTTTACATTTATAGCCATTGACTTGGTAGGACGTGATGACTCATCTCAGGCTTCACACACTCAAAGCTGTAGTCTCCATCTGGACGATGTGGCAGCAGATATTTATGCATCAGCGCCATCACGTCAGTTATTTTATACACTGGGTGTTGAATAAGAATTAATAAGAAAAACTATCTTATTACAGCCGGTGATTATAAATCAATTCTTTTTGCATCTTGATTTTTTTTTATTATTATTATTATTATAGCCTACATTCTTTTTATTTGTTTTTTGTACCATGTGTATAACTCTTACATTAAAAAATAATAATAATAATAATAATAATAATACTAAATTATTCAAAACAGAATATCCACGTACAAACTATGGGAACTATGTTCATTATTGTTCATTTACTTTGGGTAAATAAACAGTAATAGATCCAAAACATTATAATGAAATACAAATGCGTGCTTCTATAATTTTCAGACGTATAGTATAACCCCTCTGCTTATTTTCTCTGTGCAGGAACGTATTCATTTATGAGCCAAGCAACTTTTTGTTTTTTAGTAGGAAGGACTTTCACAAGGAATTTAACATAAACATTTAACTTCAACACTCCATCTGGAATCTGTCGTCCTGGCGAAATTTTTCAAATGAAAAGCATTCATGCATAAGTCTGTGTAATTGTCTAGCAACTAAGACTGGAATAATTATTTTTTTTTTATCCAATTCTGGTTACAATATGCCTCAGGAGTGGGTTAAGAAAACACCAAGAGTAATGCTGCTTTAATGTAAAGCACTGTATATGGCATACCTATTTAGGTTAGGATATAATGCCTCTTAAAATGACTTAATATACCTTTTATACATAAACATGATGTTTCAGACTTGTGATTTTATTGAAACTGTTCAAGGTGTAGTGCCCCTGCCCTTTTCTGAAGTATCTCACGATATCTTTATATCTCACCGCTCATTTCCAGCAAGGAGAATGTGCACAGACACACACTACGCTTGTTGAACCATCTCCACCAGAAAGTGCACTCATCTCCCATGGAAACACTGATGAAAACACTTGAACCACCCAAACAGGTACGTCTGCATTAAATAAACCCCAAAGCCACTAGATGACACCGTTACCTAAGTGATTCTCTTATTCTTATTTATACTTATTTATTTCCTCTGAAAAATTCAGAGTTTTGTGTACCTGTCTAATACGATACTATATCTAAAAAAAATAAAATAAACAAAATAAGTCTTGGAGACGTTTTTGTTTTAATTTTAAGTTTGTCCTAATTTCCAGGGAAAAACGTTACGATGACAAAAATTTTATGACTCATCCTGTACGTGACTTGACTTGAATGCTCTCTAGAACATATGTCCCGCCCCTAGAGGCGGGTCTTGCTCTGTAGTAGCAGCTTGCATATTTTGTACATCCCTTTTTTGCACATTCCTGTGCAAATAGTTCTTATTTCTTATATATTTTTTTATTTAGTTATTTAAATACACAGTCTAAAGAGGAGTAGGCCAGGTTTTCATTTCATTGTTATATACAGTCGTGCTTGAAAGTGTGTGAATTTTCTATATTTCTGCATGAATATGACCCAAAACATCATCAGATTTTCACCCAGATGTGTAATATTGGATCTTTCTCCTCAATAAATAAATGACCAAGTATAATATTTTTGTCTCATCTGTTTAATTGAGGACTCATGTGAAAATCTGATGATGTTTTAGGTCATATTTAAGTGGTAAATGGTCTGCACTTATATAGCGTTTTTATCCAAAGCGCTTTACACTGTGTGTCATTCACCCATTCACACACACTCACACACCGATGGTAGCTAACTTGCCATCGGGAGCAACTTGGGGTTCAGTGTCTTGCCCAAGGACACTTCGGCATGTGGAGTCACGTGGGCCGGGAATCACTACCTCACCATCGCTCTACCAGCTGATCCACAGCCGCCCTATATATGCAGAAATATAGAAAATTCAAAAGGGTTTGCAAACATTCAAGCGTGACTACAGGTTATATACTATATATTACTGTGTATGTGACAAATAAAAAAACTTTAATCTTGAAATCACAGCCATTTCATGGGGACGTTACGTATTGTATTCTCTGATTCAGGCATTTGCTTGTTAATTCATAGCTGTTTCAAATTCATAGCTTGATCATGGAGGAGATGTCGAAGTGTCGAAGTCTGTAATACAATAACACCATCCAAATAGGGGTCTTCACAACGTCGTAGTAATTCCGCTCGGTATTTTATGCCCACAGAGCAGTGAACCGGTAAAAGAGCTCTACACGCAGCTGGTGGAAAAGATCGAGGCATCTAAACGCAGTCCACCTGAACCTGAGGAAGCGCCGGCCCTGGACCTGGGCCTGCACCCGGTCACCGTCCCCACCACGCCCACCACTCCTGTCTGAAACGTACCGCAGCGACGGATGCAGACGCAGCCATATTTTTCAGTGGTGTATTTTGATCATTTCTCTTTTTCTTATCCAAAGGTCATTTTAAAAACCGTCATCTTGGTTCAGAATGGCACCGTTGAGAACTAGTGCTTGATTTGTTATGAGTGAGTATTTTAAAGTGTGGTCTTGTTTAATTGTTGTATCAGTTAAAAGCGATACTATATGTACAGTACTCTTGTGACTGACTGTTCGTGTATGGATTGTTTGTAGCCAAGCCCAGTTGTAAATAAAATTATTTAGAAAACGATCTCTTCCAAATCTTCCAATTACATCTATACCCCAACCCGCCCCCCTCCTCCCAAAGTTAATCTGAAATCTCTTGCAGGGAACTTCATCCTGATTACAACTGAGGAACTTAAACTTATCTGTAATGTTTGTGCTCTGTTTATCTTCCTCAATTTTTTTTTAAATTTGTAAGTAGATTCTCACAGAGCACCAGAGACAAACCTGTTCCTCTGTTAAACTCATTCCTGGAGCTCTGTAGGAAGCAGTGTCTCTCTTGTCCTCTCTTGTGTTGTAGCTCTTCCTGCTAGGATGGGCAGTCAGGAATCATCACGAAACACAGAATTCCCAGGTTTTAGGTTCGCCATCACTCTCTCTGGCTTGTTTCTCGAAGACAAGCGCAAAAACCTTCTCAGGTTAGAGAAAAGTTCATTTTCTTGGTTCATTTTCCTTAATCTGTTTTATTATACAGAATGTTGAAAATATATTGAGATATTTCTAATAAGTGTCCAGTAGTAGTATTCCTTTAATCCTAATAAAGGATGTACATTTAATATTTAGATTTTTATTTATTTATTTATGCATTTACAAAATACAAAGGTGCTTCCTTGTAGTGGTAGTTACGTTAATTGGGAATTGCCCCTATGTAAATATAAATAGGAATTGAAAACAGGTATTTAGAAAGCTTTATTACAAACTGAAGTGTGTACGTGTGCTCACGCTCAATGCAACCAATCATGGGAATTTCCCTGGAGACTTTCTGTACTTTATGTTGGTGGTGGTGGGGTTTTTTTTAAAGGTAAATATTGCCTGTCTAGAGATAAGACTCTCCTCCCACCTGAAACCCAAAAACACGAACAGGTATTAGAATATGAACGAGGTGTTATCGAGAGAGCGGTATTCGAACGTACCAAAAAATAAGAAGATTTAACCTGGCTAATTAACCCAAGAAAACAAGAAACAGAAAATACAGTACACTAACTTCCTAGGCTCGAAACAGGAGATGATTTCACACAATTTATCATGTATCCAGAATACAACAGTATTATTAACTACAAGATAAGCTACTTCAATAGTACTAAAGAGACTGGAGAGTTCAGTTAAGTCGGGTCAGGTGGAACTTCTAAAACATTTGAAGTGGGTGGAAGAGTACCCCACAAGCAAACATACCAACCGCAAAGATCATTACAAAAGAGAGCGAGATGTGTCAGTTTCCCTGGAAGTGACGATTTTGTTCTCTTCAACACATGGGACGGAGATGGTGCTTTATTCGCAAATATTTTATGCGATATTCCAGTTTTTCACTTAAGTTAAATTCGTAAATTGGATGGAAACATAGCGTATGTGGATGAGGGCAGATGGCGCTTTGCTCTGTGTGTGTTAGGTCACCCTGTGATGCGGTATGAGCAACAGCTTGAAAAGTTGTGATTGCCTGGCTTCACATGTCTCGGAGGAAGCACTTGTTAGCCTTCACCCTCCCTGGATGGTAGCTGTCCTACTGTATGATCAGGGAGAGCTGGCCGGTTGGTGGAAATTGGCATGTGACCAATCTGGGGGGGAAAAAAATTATGAAAATTCTATGAATATGTAAATTAGATAGAGTCCCAACTGTACACACACCACCCCCTTCCTGGTATTCTTGTATATTACAGCTTGCATTTGCATATTGATCCTGATAGGCTGTTCTATTTTATGACAAAACAACACTTGCTTGATTGCAAGTCAGATTTTACCAGTTAGATTTTCAGATCTTGCTGTTTCTTAGATTTATACAGGAAAGGTTATTCATTTGCTTATTCAAATAAATTCTTTATTTATATGACATATTGTACATTTTTATAGAAGTTTGAGCTGACTTTAATGGGAAGTACCTAAACACTTGTTTGGTCTGTTCTTTTCTTCATGACATTGACTAATAATACAGTCAAAAATAAGTAACAAAATAAATAAATGGATATGGTGAATACACTTGAAGGCATTAAGAGGTATATGCTTAGTATATATTAGTTTTAAATAGTTTTAAGGAAAAGACAAAGTAGGGAGCATTACGACTGGATTATACAAGCAAATTTGACACAAATATCGTTAAATCCATCCATTTTCTGTACCGCATCCTATACAGGGTCAGATAATTTACCCACAGTACAGATAATTTAGGGATGCCAATCAGCCAACAATGCATGTCTTGACTGCCAGACTGGGGCAGGAAACCCCCAAAGCACGGGGAGAACATGCAATCTCAGCGCAAACAGGGCAGAGTTAGGAACTAAACCACCAACCTTGCAGGTGTGTGGCAAACATGCTAGCCATTAAGCCACCATGACCCCCTCCTTATCATTACGCAACTTATTTACATTTTTTTTTTTTTTAAAGAAAGACAAATCAGACAGAGAACATAATTTAACAGCAGCAAAAATAACAAAATAACTACATAGATTAAACCTACTGACACCTTATTAGCATTTTTTTTTACATTCATTAGCAATCTAACTATATCCATGTATTTTATAGGTGTACAATTACTGACATTAGAGCATACGCTTCCCCTTTACCCCATCCTTTAGTGGAAAAGGACCTCAGTGGTGTTTATTTAGACCATTCTCAACACAGAAGATATTGTATGGTAACATCATAAACTGAAAACTGAATGTAATTAGAATGTAATTCTCAGGAAAGTACATGTTTGACTGGTTTCCACAGCCTGATGCCAATACAGTGAGAAATGCTGAGCAGTGATGCCTGGTTTCAAACGTTTCAGGATACAGACAGGGCAAGGAGGTGAAGGGCACACTGAGAAGAGAGACCTGAGAGAGACAGTTAAACGGATATTTCACCTCTGCAATAATGCATTTCCCAGCATGACTCAGACATCATACATATATATATTGAAGTGGGCAGGGATAGAGATGTGACAAGAAGTCACAGCTTGATGCTTCTGAAAGCTTTGCTTCTTCGAACATCCTCTGGAATCTATTTCTGAATATGAATGCAGACAGGAAGTCACACATAAAGTCTCATAAAGGTTGAGATAAGTGCTGTGAACTGACTTGCTACAGCCATTTGTCTTCAAAGCCCTGTGAGAAGGTAAGTAGACAAATACATGCTGCAAGTAGTTTGAAATAAATATATACCCAAATATACAGTACTGTGCAAAAGTCTTTTTTTTTTTTTTTTTTTTTTTACTACAAACTTTGTTATAGATTTTTTTATTTTATGACTTCTACATTATCGAGTCAGTACTAAAACATTTTAGATTCCCAAACATTAGTTTTCCAGCACAAAATTAAATGTTACAGAAAAATGTGTGTATGTCAGTAAAGAAAGCAGCATATTAAGTGGTAAGAGACACTTTTCAGACTAAAAAAACACAATGAAGGCTGCTGGGTTTTGCTGCAAAAATAAGCAGCAAGTGCAGCAGTCAAAGTCTCCAGATGAGCCGTGACTGGTTCTGCAAGATGCTCAGTGAAACTTACAGCTCATTTCCTTATAAATCTGCGCAAATTGTACCAGAGACTACTAATAATTTTTTTTAAGAAAATAGTCGACACACCAAATATCAACTTTGTTAATTTATTTCTGTTTACTACTATTTATAGTATTTTTTTTTTTTTTAATGTAGAAACATTTAATTTAATTATTTTTGAAGGCATCTTTGCTCAACAGCATTTCTTTGCATGTGTCTAAGACTTTTGCACAGTCCTGTATGTGAATGTGTAAATTAAGAGCATAACATTGTTTTTTTCTCTTTAGATGAATTGCACAAATTGTTCCTCCCTCATTAACCAAACCAAAGCATGTCCAGTGAAGACCCAGCATATTTCCATCTCTGTGCTGATTAGCCTGGTCCTCTTGCTTGGGTTTTTCCTGAACATCTTCAGCATGTGGGTCTTCAAGTACCGCACTCCTGAGTGGAAGTCTGGAACGGTTCTCCAGTTCCATCTGGCTATCAGTGATCTCATTTTATGTCCTCTAGCACCATTCTTAGCAATTTACCTTGCAATGGGACACTGGCCTTTCGGAAGAGAGATGTGTCGGCTCAAGATTGTCCTGATGATCGGCCACTTTTATGGTAGTATCTTCTTTCTTACTCTCATAAGCATCCACCGTTACATATCCGTGGTCTACCATAGTCAGGAATTCCGCATGAAACAGAAGGACTTTGTAAAGAAGCTTTGCATAGGAGTTTGGGCTGTCGTGCTGATTAATGGAGTGGTGTGTAGTCTGCTTCTGGACATAAGCACAGTGGGGAATCGCATGCTGTGTCTCAGTATCCACCAGGAACAATACATCGAGGTGTATTTTGTTGCTAACTTCATTCTACTCTTACCCGGATTCCTGATCCCCTTCACGATATCGCTGGTTTGCTACAGCCGCTTGGCAAGATCCATGTCTGGCATCAACATCTGCCATCAGAAAGGCAAGCTCATGAAGAGTAAGTCATGCAAAATGGTGGCTGTTTGTCTGCTGATTTTCGGACTGTTTTTCACGCCCATGAATGTGATTCGTACCGTAGTCGTGGTGGTCAAGAAATTCTACCCCAAAAACTGCCCTCTGCTTTTGCATGTGGAAACATCGTACTACGTCTCCTGGATCCTGTCTTCAGCCAACTGCTGTCTTGATCCACTGATCTATTGCTTTGCCTCGCAGAAATTTATGAGATCCTTCCGCAGCTCACTGAGGAAAATAGGAGTCAGGTTCCAAACAACTCATGAAGATATTGAGAATGAGAGCGCTCTGACCATACACGTCATCCCCACTCCTAGGACCATAAGGGGGAAAAAGTGACCATCCTGTAATTATGCATGCTGGATGGAACACTCTCAAAAAAGGGGACTTGTCACTCATGGTAACTGCCTTAGTAGCTTTGGTACGCATCTTTCACCTGGGAGTGTACTTTTAAGGCTTAGGGTACAACCATGGGGCATCATTTCTAAAATGTTCATAAAATCAGATTTAGACTTCAATTTTATGGATTTGTTCTTATGTTTTTTGTGCCCATGCAGCAGTATACTAGTGCAATATCACCTCTCAGATGACTTTCAGACTAACCAGTGTTACAGAAGCAAGAGTGACTGAGCAATATATGAAAGTCCCAATTTAAACAATAGATAGACAGAAACAAAGATAGACGGAAGGAAAGACAAGGAAAGAATGACATACAGGTAGAAAGGAAGGAAGGAAGAAGGGAATGTGGGTAGATGGGTGGTTGGGTAGGTAGGTAGGTGGTTGGGTAGGTAGGTAGGTGGTTGGGTAGGTAGGTGGTTGGGTAGGTAGGTAGGTGGTTGGTTGGGTAGGTAGGTGGTTGGGTAGGTAGGTTGTTGGTTGGGTAGGTAGGTAGGTGGTTGGTTGGGTAGGTAGGTGGTTGGGTAGGTAGGTAGGTTGTTGGTTGGGTAGGTAGGTGGTTGGGTAGGTAGGTTGTTGGTTGGAAAATATAAGAGCAGGTACTCATTTGTCACATCCCTTTTGTTATATTTTGTTATATTTTCATAATTACTGTATTGTTTAATTGTGGTATTTTGTATATTTTAATTTGATATATTTACATTTGATGTATTGTGTATTATGTATAGAAAAATACATTATGTATATGATGTATTTCTGCCATATTCTCATTTGTAAGTCGCTTTGGATACAAGCATCTGCTAAATGAATAAATGTAAATGTAAATGTATTCTGCTAATGGGGCACTTAAGGCCTTCCTGCTCCCACTGTGAGTTACACATAGCTTGGCATTTTATAACAAAATCCATTTAATCACATTTTAGTATTTTAATGCAATTGTAATGTAACTATTTATGTCCTCAATGCATTCAAGAGCTCATTATATAGCACATAGTGTTGCTATAGCGAATGCTTTTGTTCAAAATACTTCCTTAAATCTTTTGAGAAACTGCAATGAAACTGCATTACCAATAAAGGAAGTTTTGTTTATGTATTTGTTGGTTGCAACCTTCAGTGAGTCAAAGTGTGAACAGCTGAAGTGACCTTGTGATATTCAGTTTTCACTTGCACATGAGAATCAAAAGATTGTATACCTCTCTTGAGGTGGCCTTTACTGGTGCCATAGAGCTGCTTCTTTTTTTTCTCCCAGTGACAGAACATGTTAGGTCCAACATGGACATTATTTGCAGTATAAGCCGACTTGTTTTTGAGTTCTGAGGTTTGGATTATACTCATTCAGCTGAAGTGTGACTGGAACTATAAGAACTCAATGCTAAATATAACTTTGATAATTGTTGGTTGTGATTTTCACCTATGTAACATTTTTTTTTTAAATTAAGCCACACTGTTTCTTCTCTATGGATCCTGCTGGTGTGAATATTTTAGCAGTATTCATCAGAGTGTAATGTTTTTAATGTGAATTGATGCAATACTGTTTCAGCTTATTTGTTCCTCAGAAAAAAAAAATAGAAGAACCGCCCTTGTTCTTCTTCCTCTTTTTTCCCCCGAATCCTTTAGTAGTTGCTGTAGCAACACATGAATTCACAGTTTTAGTTTTTTCCTCGGACCCTCAAAGATGAACAACCTCACTGAGACGTCTTGCTCTCCAGAAGCCCAGCACATCGTCATAACAGTCTTCCTGTGCTTGATCTACATGATAGGACTCCTTCTTAACGGCTTCAGCCTCTGGGTTTTCATCTTCCGGATGTCCAAATGGAACGCTGGCACAGTTTTGCAGTTCAACTTGGCAATAAGTGATGCACTCGCTGCTCCCGTCACCCCACTGATGGCAGCCTACTTTGTCAACGGGAACAACTGGGAGTTTGACGTCTTTCTGTGTGAGTTGAAGATAGCCTTAATCAGTGCTCACTTCTACGGCAGTATTATGTTCCTCACCCTCATCAGCATTCATCGCTACGTGGTTGTGGTTCAATTCAAACGTTCGTCGCCGTTGAAACAGAAAGCCTTTGTGAAGAAACTGTGTTGTGGAGTTTGGTGTTTTTTGTTGGTTGGCGCCATAGTGTACGGCGTTCTTCTACCCGTTAGCAACGAAGACGGGCACAAACAATGCCTTTCCATACATCAATCCAAACTTACCAATGTGTACTTCATTATCAACTTTGTGCTCTTTGTTTTTGGCTTTCTTGCGCCTTTCACAGTATCTGTGGTTTGCTACAGCTGTCTGGCTCGATCGGTATCCAAGGTAAATGTCAACTCGCTGCAAGGTCAGTCAGTCAAGACGAAGTCACTAAAGATGATAGGAATATGTCTAGTCATCTTTGGAATCTGCTTCCTCCCTCTTAATATTACCCGGACTATTGCGGTTGTCATTAAAAAGTACTACCCTAAACAATGTCAGCTTCTGGTACGAGTGGAAAAGGCATACTATTCATCCTATGTCTTGGCAGGAGTCAACTGTTGCTTGGACCCCCTTATCTATTTCTTTGGCTCACACAGTTTTAATAAAGCGTTCCAAAGATCTGTGAAAATAGCAAGAGGTCAACAGGAAAGAGACAACAGAACAGAATCAGAGACAACAGGTTACAGTGCAACTAGAAATGCTATCTATACAATATCAACAGAAGTGGTGTTATAGCAGTTCAGAGATACAAAACCTCTCTTTCTTATTCCCAAAAGTATTTTAAGGTATGTTTGGTTGTGATCTCTTTCTGTCGTTTTGTTCACTCAGATTTCCTGTCAAATATTTTTTGTGAAGCATTCAGTGAGGAACAAGAGTGCAATGCCAAAATATACTTCTGCAGCTTTAGTACATACTGCAAGATGTTGAAATGTTTTGTTTTGTTTTGTCATGCGGGTAAAAAAAAAAAAAAAAAACCATGAAGATGAAGACATGATATTTTACCATGGTGCAATTGAGCTTTTAAGGACAACTTGTAGCATGATGTTTGTAATATAATGTAATACATGTAATGCAGTGTGAAATTATGTAGACAATGTACATTTCCAGTTTTTGAACACCCTTTATTACCACTTTGGTTTAAGAAATGGGTTCTAGTTAAATACAGTGAAAATATAATATTTCTATAAGAAGAGAATAATATATATGTAGCTTAAAGTCATGGAGTACCTAAGTGCATTCGCTTTGAATAAAGCTCTCGTTTAGTGTCTCATATACGTGGAACATCTCCTTAAATGCAAAGATTTTACTTTCAGAAACTGCTTTATCCTGGTTAGGATTGAGGTGGAGCCGGTGCTGATCCCGGGAACAGTAGGCATAAGGTGAGAATACACCCCGGGTAGGATGCCTGTTCATCACAGAGCACTAAGCACACACACAGTCACGTAGGCAATCGTAGGCAATCCACCAACTGGTGTGAGGTATATTTTTTGGAGGTGGAAAGTAAACCGGAGAACGTGGAGGAAGCCCAGCGGACACCCAAAGGACATGGGAAGAAAATGATGCACTAGTGAGGCAATTTGGTGGTGCAGTAGGGAGCTGTATTGCTGCCTCACATCGCCAGGATCCCTGCTTTGATCCTGAGCTCAGGTTACTGTCAACACTGAAGTTTCACATGTTCTCACTTGTGACACTTTGGGTTTCCTCTGGGTTCTGTGGTTTCCTCTCACTTCTTAAAAACATGCCAATAGGTTGACTAATTTGATCCTGCGTGTGAATGCATGTTCATGGTGCCCTGTGATGGACTGGAATTCCATCCGGAGTGTACTCATGCCTCATGTTGTGTATTCCTTGTATAGGCTCTGGATCCACAGCAACCCTGACCAGGATAAAGTGACTATTGAAGAAGAATGAATGAATAAGGCAATTAGAAATACTAAACAAGTTTATTGATCTATTTAGTCAAGTAATGTTTGCTTCACACCTCCAGGGTCGGGGGTTCGATTCCCACCGTGGCCCTGTGTGTGTGGAGTTTGCATGTTCTCCCCGTGCTGTGGGGGTTTCCTCCGGGTACTCCGG
>JANDJT010000124.1:4979467-4991813 GCA_024331685.1 Stegophilus panzeri
CTTCCTGGGATAGGCTCCAGGTTCCCCATGACCCTGAAAAGGATAAAGCGGTATAGAAGATGGATGGATGGATGGATGGATATTTAGTCAAGTAATAAGGAAGCTAATACACAACTGGTAGATGAACAACTCAGTAGGTATTTTGGCAGATGGTCATAATGAATCTAAATTATGGAAAACAACTCCCAGAAAAATAAAATCAACCTGTTCAACACTGCAGGAAAACCACTCACCTGGCTGCACTGTGTTTAATCAGTAAGAGTTTCATGGGGCTAATGTTACTGTTGCTTATACAAATAAACCACACCCTTCACCTACTTACGAAACTTCACACCTTAAAAGTGGGAAGATGTTCCAGCATAAAATGCACAACACAAAGGAACTTACAAAGAACAATAACAGTTTTCTGCAGATGTTGATTTTTCCTTTTTTGTAAATTGAGGTTTATATAGAAAAAATAACAAGCACAACAGCACCACCAGTGGTCATAAGAAAAATACACAGAATGGTATGAAGAAGCAAGGCTCGGGCTGATTGCTTTCTAGCCTAGCCTGTAGATTCATGCAGTCTATCAGTGGCCATCATGTCAGGTGATTACACAGAGTGACAGATTTGAGTTCCCTAAATCTGAGCTTCATTTTTGTAACATGCATGTGAAATACATTTGTGTATGTAATGAACATGAATTAAGTAGATTATTTACGCCATCATCCGTTTTTCACCAAAATGATACACTAAGCACATATTGTCCAAAACCAGTGACAGACCTAAAAATGAGTTTAGAAGTAAATTAACAACTTACAGTGTGAATGTTGGAAGCTGAAGGTTCAAACTTCACTCATTCTTCTGCACTTTGATCCTGGAAGCACATAACTAAGTTTTTTGTGATTTCACAATACAAGTTTTTTTGGGGGGTTTTTTTGAATAGCTGACACCAATGGCATGAAATGCAGGCAAAAATGTTTTGGGTTTTTTTTGTTTGTTTTTTTACATTTATATTATTAAAAGTTGAATTTATTCTGCTAGTTATCTCTGCTAATTTAATTTATTCTATTAATTTACATATTTAATAGACCTCGTACTTACAGTGGATCTAAAACGTTTACACAGCCTTATTAAAACTGACAAAGTATTAGTTTACAGTTGTGCTCATAAATTTGCAGAATCTGCAAAATGTTAATAAATAAAAAATAAGAGGGATCAATAAAAGTTCACAAGACACTAATAACTGAATTTACACAAATGAACCAGTTCAAAAGTTTACATATGCTTGATTCTTAATACTGTGTCGTTACCTGGATGATCAACGACTCTATATTTTAGTGATAGTTGCTCATGAATCATAAAAACATTTGTTCGTTAAAAAAAAAAAAAAAGCAATCGAATTATCCCTCTTTCCAATTTATTTATTTATTTATTAACATTTTGCAGATTCTGCAAGGGGTGTGTAAATTTATGAGCACAACTGTAAACTCACTTTATTTTTTATATGTTGTAACTTCACATTGAAGGTGGGAACATTTCTGGAATTATTTATCTTGGATTCTTTTTTTTTTTTTTTTTTTTTTTTACCATAAAAAAATCCTGCCATTTTTAACAGACTTTGAATATCCACTGTGTGTTCATCCTGTGACAAAATGAATAAGGAATATATTTTTTTAATGTCTGCAAAAGCCACTTAAAAACAACCACTTTTTCAGCATTAGGCAAACTGTAAAACGTGATTACGTTATGTGAACTTATGTGTTGAAGGTTATAAGTATGTTTGACATGAAGTTTGTAGGCCATTACAGACGTACACTATATATATATATATACTAAAGATATAACCCACTACTGAACTCTTATTGGTGTTTAGCCTCCAAGCTAATCTTATGACTACTTACACGACTCGAGCGCCTCTTGTGGAGCGCGTGCTGTCCAGGTGATACGTGTAACGCCCTTCCGGTGTGACGTCACGCCGAGAGTCGAGTGCGCAGGTGGAAAGTTTCCTCCTCTCATTCTGTTTGTGTGAGTGTAGGGGTCAGTTTCGTTCAGCCACCCGAGCGAGGTGGTGGTTAGAAAAGTAAGATGGGGAAGCTTCAGGAATTTCAGATCACTCTAAAAGATAACAAAGTGGTTTATAGTCCCGGCGAGTCCATTTCCGGGACGGTGAAAATCTCCACCGCTCAACCCATCCAATGTAAAGGTGAGACTTTTGTTTCTGAGATTTTGACGAGCCATGAATATGGGTGGCATTGTGTTTACCTTCTACTGCACGACATATTTGCTGTCTAAGCTACATTTATAGTTGTTTTGGACACAGTTGTTGAAGGTTATAAGTTGTTATTACGCCACACAACATGTTAGACTGTAAACATTTAGGGAAATGTTTATAAACTGAATAATAAACCTGTTTGGCCTGTATTGGGCCTGGAAAAGCCTATATAAGACAGAACACAAACAAAAGGTCTATTCACTTCTGTTTATCTAGAGTAACTGTCACATACCTGAGCTATTAAAAATGAATTCATATAGTGTATCAAAATGTTTCAACAGCATTAATACAGTAGTTAATACCATTTTATAACTCGGAGCCTGAATAGATCAAGTCTCACAGTGTGACTGATAAAAACACAAGTGTTACAAAACCTTAGAGTCGCCTATAAAGTTTGTATTTAATACCCAGCCATTTCGCCTACTAAATTTACTTTCTAAAAACTTCACCCAGGTCTGTGTTGTTGTTTGTCAGTTGCTCTGTTGCCGTCATTGTTTTTCCAGGTGGTTTATATATATTCAAAAACCAGTCTGGATGGTTAATCATTCACGTTCTTGCTTAAGTAGACCCAATTGTCCTCTTTTAAAAGCTTCTGAATGCTGTGTGTGTGTGTGTGTGTGTGTGTGTGTGTTGTTGGGACCTGTGACACCAGATGGTATCAGTCTTTAGAATTTGGGCTGAAACATTGTCATCCAAGTAGTTTTAAAACAAGAGAAACACAACTTTGTTTGCAATCACAAAGTGTCCAAAAAAACACCCCCCCCAAAAAACAGCGTCTCTAAGACAGTTTTACAGTTTTAACACAAACTTTTTTATTCTAATCTCAAGACGTTGCTCATCGATTTATTTGGAATTGTTTCCAGAGCTGCTTTGTTTACCCGATGTGTTATGTGATGAATGTCATTTTTGTGTTTAACCCCACCCCCTTTTCTCCTTTGGTTGTTTGATTGAATTGGACACTTTTGTACAGATTTAGCAGTTATGGAAGAAATAATGCCACGTTCACATCTACAGCAGTGTTCTTCCACTCAGCAGACTGTTTTTGTTTTTCGAGGATCTGAACCTGGACAACTTTAACAACACCAGTCCATTTTGACCAGCACTGTAACTTTGTTGGCTTTAGGAGGTCTCGCTTACGCCTGTTTGACACATCATATCATTTCTTCAGATGTTGTCTGGTTCTAACGAGACCCCATGATGAGTCTTTAATTTAGTATTGCTGAAATTCATGCACTGTTATACCGCAATGCCGTAGGGTTCTCGATTCTGATTGGTCACGGGTTAAATAACAGGTCTGCATCATTCTAATACGTGACTGTTTCTATAGTAACAACTTATACTGACAGCGTCAACACTTTGTCACGGTAAGAGGTGAAGCTGTTATTTTAAGGAGTAACATGCCAAGCTGCATTTTTATGTCTTATTAACTTCAAAAGAACGGAATTGTCTATTTATACCTGCCGTAACAGGAACTAATCTGTTTTCTGCGTGTTCCAAGAACGTTAAATGCAGCTATACATGGAAGAAAAGTACTACGTGTTCGAAGATAAATTCTGTAATTGTTGAAATAGCTGTGGTATATGAGGAACAAAACGCATTGGGAGCCTAATTTATTGGGAAATAATCTTCAGTAACTCCGCTTTGTGTCAGGCCACATCACACCACCCCATTGTTGATTATTTTCCTATATACCAAACCCCATTGTGTTTTATTCCTTACTTGTCTCAAAGTATATTCAAGTGTGTGTTTTTTCTCTTTCTTTTTCTTTTCAAGAACAGACTCAGACGGAGGATGGCTAGATTTTGTTATTAGAGAGAATGGGCAAATATACATTACAGCTAAATGTAATATTTATAGTTAGTAATAGTTAAAAGTCATGACCTACTCCATTCTTATGAGATTCTTTGCCACAGAACCACAAATGCTTGTTTTTCTGTTGGTTCTAGATGATCGTATTGTTTATCCTGATTTCTTTTTATTTTTTTAAAATTGCGAGCAGGAAAAATCAATATCGCACAAGACTAGAACCAGTGAAAAGTTAGGACACTCCTGCTCAACCTTACAAAGGTCTTAATTTGTACGATTTTCTTATATATTAGAATAATAATGAAGACCTAAACACTGGGGCTGGGCAATATGACAAAAATATAATATCATAAATGATTCTCAAAGGCCTTTCTACAATACATGATATGTCATGCGCTATATAACTTAGGTTTGCTAATAAAAACAAACTGCCAGCAAAATGGTAGTGTTGCGTTTTTTAAAAGAAAAAACACTGCTGTCTCCATAAATAATAATAATAAAAAAAAATTGTTGATATTTAAATATTGTTTTAACAATGAAAACATATTTTACATGAAAAGGATGAAAACAAAATTTGTAAAAAAAAAAAAAAAAAAAAAAAAAACTGTAGTAATGTTTACAATTTTAAAGATTAAGTAGAACATTTAAAAAAATTTTTATTGTAATAACAATATCACGATATCCGTGATATGTCAGAAAAGTGTACCGTGGTGTAATTTCTCGCAATATCAGTATTATATCGTTATATCACCCAGCCCTAGTACACACCATGAAATATGTATAGAATTCTACAGCGAAAATGAAAATTTAACTTGCACAAAAAAATACACCATACACATGTATGGTGAAATCATCTTCCCATTTTATTTGTAATGCTTTGTACAGGATAAAGCTGGTCTGAGGAAACGAGCGAGTGACTCCTGAGCGACACACAATGCTGCCGTTGTCGCACCTGTCTCTTACCCCGTATTTGGCTAAAGTGCGGTGGAATAAATGGTGTCTCTATTGTTGTAAGGAAATAAAGGATCAGTGTGGTGTCCATATGCTTTATAGAGGTACGTTATGAAGGAAATGTTTTCGGGCCACGCTTCCGGCTCCTGATAGTCATGTGACAGCCAGCCTCCGTGTTTTCTGTCTTGTTGTGGAAAGTTGAAGCGAATCCAGCTCGGCGCTTTGCTAAGCTGGAGCACGACTGGTTTGTTGACATTCCTACTCGGACAGAACAGACGAGAATCTTACGAGGTCAGTGTTACAGCCTGGTACCTGTGTACACTGGAATAGAGGTGTTTATGAACAATGTTCATTAATATGAGAGTGTACTGGGAGTTCATGTGGCACGGGGTAACATGTAGCACACGTATTCATTCAACTATAGCAACATGGTTTACGGGTCACGGGTTTAGGTTACTGATTTGTCTATATTTTGGGAAATATAACCAACTGAGTTTTCGAGGAAACATAACGGACTGCAATAAAAAAATGCAGGAGTGGGCGAGACAGGGCAAACTCTGTGGGAGTGTGTGGGAGAGCGATTTAAAAAAAACAAAACAAAAAAAAACAGTCCCACAGATTAATATGCTGTTTAAAGGAAAACATTTTTGTCTGGAAGTCTGTGGTTGTGTTTGAACAACAAGGATGAAATTATGGAGCTTAAAGCTAATCAAGTTTGGATTTGTGATCAGCTCGGGGTATCTGCGAGATCAGCGCGGGGTATCTGCGAGATCAGCTAGGGTATCTGCGAGATCGGCTCGGGGTATCTGCGAGATCAGCTCGGGGTATCTGCCATATTAGCTCGGGGTATCTGAGATATCAGCTCGGGGTATCTGCCTTATTAGCTTGGGTATCTGCGAGATCAGCTCCGGGTATCTGCCTTATTAGCTCAGGTATTTGCCATATTAGCTCGGGTATCTGCGAGATCAGCTCGGATAACCATGATTGAGGACCCTGGAGCTGTAAGGTGGCAGTGCTACATACTGTGCTACATACTGTGCCACCCTGCATCTCGACATGTCTTTTATTATTTTTTTATTTGGTTATTGTTGTTTTGGGATTGTTTTTTTTTTTTTTTTTTAAATATTTTTTTTTTTTATCCAACCCACAGCTATCACAGTGATGTGTTCAAAAGTGAGAAAAAGGCTATGCGCTTTAGTGCAAGATACCAGAGAAATGTAAGTGACGATGCATGATTCTTCTCTAATTGTCAGGTTGTCTTTTAAGGTGTGAGCAAAGCGTAGCGAGGTGCACAGAGAGAGATGGAGAGGGAGGGATGCCCAAGGGACTGTAGTTCAAGCAGATGAAGTCATTGTATTTGGTGCAATTTTAGATTACATCATTGGTAGATTGTTTGCTGTGATGTGTTCCTCCTAACTCCCTTAACACTGTGGTCATGTGATCATCCCTCTGTGCCGCCACCATGCACTTTCCTTGTTTATCCCTCCAGCCATCACGGTCCTATCCAAGTCCCAGTGTTTTATGGCATAAACTAATCAAAGGTGTGGAACTCTGTGTGGCGTTTGATAAGAATGAAATCCATTCCATCTCATTGTGAAACGCTCCTACACGGTTGCATTGTACCGTATAGAATCATTCAGTCATTTTATATTGATTGATTGGTTTTCTTATGTTGTACAGCAATCAAGGTGAACTGCCACGGGTCGTGCGGCGTGACCAACAAAGTGAACGACACGGACTGGCTCGAGGAGGAGCAGTACTTCAACAGCTCTCTCTCTGTGGCTGATAAAGGTACTCACCGATTAAAGTATTCATAAAATATTCACTCTCTCTCACACTTTCCTCTAAATTCATTTCCGCTCCTTGGAAATGTTGTGTAGAGGATCGATCGCAATGCCTGGCACACAGCTGCCGGCCTTCTGCTGCATCGTTTTATCAATTCCTTTCAAGCTGAATAATTTAAAATCAAATATGGCAACTTGTGCACTGTAGCTGAGAAAAAGGAGAGCACACATCACCCCTGTCTGTAAAGTACACCGCTGTTTATCCTGTACATCCCAGGATACAGTTTATCTTTCAAGAATGCCTTTTGGAAAATACAGAATAAGGAGATGGGTCTCGTTTTATCATCACGCTTCTCGACTGCGGACTTCACCACCATGTTTTATTTTTAGTAAATCTTAGTACACTTTTGAAAAGCAATATGTTTTCAATGTTGCTTTTAAATGTTTCTTCTTTTTTCTGCATGTAGAATTTTATTTGATCTTTCCTTTTGATTTATTTTTTAAAATTTATTTTCATTATTTGTATTTTCATTTTATCTTTCATGGGGTCGCAAGGTGGCTTAGTGGTTCGCCTCACACCTCCAGGGTTGAGGGTTCGATTCCCGCTACGGCCCTGTGCGCGTGGAGTTTGCATTTTCTCCCTGTGCTGCAGGGGTTTCCTCCGGGTACTCTGGTCTCCGGAAATCGGAGGCTGATTGGCATGTCCAAAGTGTCCGTAGTGTATGAATGGGTGTGTGAGTGTGTATGTGATTGTGCCCTGCGATGGATTGGAACCCCATCCAGGGTGCACCCCGCCTTGTGCCCCATGCTCCCTGGATAGGCTCTAGGTTCCCCGTGACCCTGTAGGACAAGCGGTATAGAAGATGAATGGATGGATTTTGTCTTTCATATTATGTATGCTCATTTTATTTACTTTTATTTATCAGTATTTTTTTAAAGTTTATTTTTCAATTTAATCTATTTATTCTATTAATTTATTCTATTTATTTTTATCTTCACCTACTCTTGGTATATTCTCTGTTTTAGTTGTCATTTTGTTTTATCTTTGTGTGTTTTGTTTATTTTCTTATGCTTGCTTACGGATTCGGTTTTCATGTAACTTCCTTTTTATTCTACATTTGTGTATTTTACTGTTATTTTTTGTTGTTTATTCTTATTTTGGTTATTCATGCCTTAGTTTTTTAAAAGTTTTTTCTTTAGAACGTTATTTCACTTTATTTGTACTTATTTGCTTTCCATTTGTTTTTTAAAATACATTTTTATCATCAGACTCTAGGGTCAGTAAAGGTGTAAAGTTAGCATTTGACATTAGCATTATGCTGTCATGTTGTGTAGTATTTACTAGCTAACAGTTATCTCTGCCAGTCTTGGCAGATATATTTAGTTTGTTGTCATATTTCTGTAGCTCAGTGTTCTGTCACAAAATGTTGCATAATTACTCAAACACACTAAAAAAAAAGTTTTAAAAATTACTTAAAAATCTCATTGAAATGCTTAACCTTTAGTCCCCGTGGGAACTGTGTCTAGTAGGATTTAATGCCATTTTAACCTAAAAGTTCAGCTTCTCAGCAGTAGCTTTGTGTATTAATGATCTCTGGCTTTGTTTAGCATTACGTAATGAGGTAGCTAGGTGGGGAAAAGAAAAAGAAATCAAACAGCCTGCCAGCAACATTTACTTGTCAGAGTGTCTGTTAAAATGCTTTCACTGGAACACACTGTTCCTAATCATATGCTCTATTAGTAACTTCTGCCAGTTATAGAAATCTCATTTCGCACTCAGTTGTGGCAGCTTGTGTGTGTGTGTGTGTGTGTGTGTGTGTGTGTTTCATTTCCCAGGCACTTTGAAACAGGGTGAACACATTTTCCCCTTCAAGTTTCTCATACCAGGTAAGACTGTACAGCACAAACACACACACCCGTTTCTCTACATTCTTACACACCTGAGCTGGCAGCTCTGTTTGTATACCATAGCAACAGCAGCTCACTGAACATCAATGAGGAATGGTTCTAATGGCCTTTAACCCATTAAAGCTCCGTCTCACTATTCAGCTATTGGTCTTCTAGTATATTATTTAGTTTCTACAGCGAAACTAACTGTAAAAGTGTCCAATCTTTCACTTGAGAAATATGGTTTTCATATAACATACCTGAACCTGGAACTGTTCTCACCCTGTCTGAGTATCTGTTTCTAATTCCTGCCGCATAACGCTTCTCATGAGAGTAGAAGGGAATTAGTGATTTCCGGGAGATCTAGGTTCGGTCCTACAGGAAATAGAAAGAAAAACAGCTTTCCAGTGGAAATAGGAAAACTTAAAATTGTTGGATTTGAGCTAAATATTAGTGTAAATAAAATTTAGCACTGGAACTCAAAAACAAAAAAATAACAACAGCGAAATATTCAGTCCTAAAAGTTGCCAGTAAAAGGACATTTTGAAAAGAGACCACCCTTGGCAGTCAAGCAATTCCAAATCATCCAGGTACAAAGTGATTCTAGCAAGAAACATGATAAATATTGACGTTTCAGTTCCCCACTTGTGTCCCGGCTCGGCAAGAAGGGAGATCAGACGTAACACGGGTACTTGCATGCAAGCAAAGGTCACGTGAGAATGGAAAAATAGCAATGAAAGGTCGGATCATGGTTCATTTGTCAAGCCATGCTACGGTCTTGTTTAAAAAAAACAAAACAAGTGATAAGTCTAGACACACTGATGTGTCCTCTGAGTTAAAGGATTTAAACAGAAATTGTCCATAAATAAATATTACCAGCTTTAATTGTGGTCATAGAGTGGAGCTATCCATGATCTTGCCCAACCTGTCAAGCCAGAAACCAGGCAAATGATATCCTTCAAATGTTTGTTCATAACAGTTCGTGGTCCTTTTAATATTTTTATGCTATGAAAACTGATTAAGTGTAGTGTGTAGATTGTGCTTATCTTGAATCAGATGCGGTCTAAAACTGGAATATTAGGAAGAATGTAGGCCAAATATGATAACTGTCAGCATCCTAACGTTGTTCAGGAGATATCAAGTAGATAGGAGGCAGGTATAAAGTTAAGGCGTGGGCATATGAGTTATAACATCTAGAAGATTAAACTGATAGAATTTTGTAGTGAGTTGGAAGGGTAAGTAAGTGTGTGAATTTTCCTCTAGGTTTACTAAAAGCTATCCATTGATCGAGATGCAAAACTGAGGTTATGAAATTGTAACATACACACATTGGGCCTCATTTATCAATCTATTAGTAAAGTTGTGTATAAATGTTTGTTAAAGCCAAACCGAATTGTAGCAGATTTACAATTGTTTCAGAAACGCTGATTTCGAGTCATGTTCGTGTGCGTATGTTGATCTGTAAAGTGCATAGCATGTTCCCGACACAGCTCATTTGCATTTAGTGATGTCCACAAATAAAAGGTCAAGCGCACGGATGGCTGGAAACACAGGAAAGGCAGAAGTGGAAGTTATTTTGACTCACTTCTGTACTAGTGAAAAACTATTTCAGTGCAACAGTACCTGAAAAGGTCAAAATCTAGAGACAAATTACAGAAAGTGTGAATTAAGGGGGCGGTGTCACGGTGGCTTAGTGGTTAACACGTTTGCCTTGCACCTCCGGGTTTGGGGGTTTGATTCCTGTCTTCGCCCTGTGTGCGTGGAGTCTGCATGTTCTCCCCGGGTTTGGGGGGCGGGGGGTTCCTCTGAGTACTCCGGTTTCTTCCCTAGTCCAAAGACATGCGCTGTAGGCTGATTGGCATTTCCAAATTGTCCGTAGTTCTCTGGGATAGGCTCCAGGTTTCCCGTGACACAGTGTAGGATAACTGGTATGGAAAATGGATGGATGCTTGTTCTCAGATGACTTGCTGGAAGTGATGCGCAGTGATCACAAAAGATTCCATGGCAGATAGAACTGATTTATTAGAAAAATTCATAATGTCTTAAACATCCTTGCACTCATAAGGTTGACCTTAATCTTCCATCAGCTGAGGTGTTTGTTTATGGCTATAGGCAGACAGACCAGCCCATCCTCTGTCTATATACAGCGCCATTTCTTTTGTCGTAAAGGACTGAAGGATTAGTTTTATTTGTCTTAATGTATGGGTTTGTATTTGATCATTTTCTTTGTTTTTCATATTCTTTAATTAATGGCAATAATATACGAAGCATGAGATTCACAGATTGTTCTCAATGGTGTTCTTAGTCTCTGAGCTAGCGAACTAGCATGAGGATATATTTTTGATGGAGTCGTTCTGGATAAGGGCATCTACTAGTAATCCATGCGAATTCTGATTTAAAGTCAAGTCGAGATTTACATTAGTTAGTCTTCTACAGTTATATAACAGCAGGTCCTGTAGTGTTTTATTCCTGTTACTACAACGATTTGCCAAAGATTCTGGGGTTGTTTTTTTGTTTGTTTGGTTTTTTGGTTTTTTTTTATTTTTTTTATTAATGAGTGACATGTCATGACATGTTGTGGAATGTCTGAAACAAGTTAGCTCCTGTTATCACTTGCATTACAGCAGCTACTAAGAAGGTGAATTAGGTGTTACGTTGGACTTATGATCGGAAGGTTGTGAGTTCAAATCCCAGTACCGCCAAGCTGCCACTGCTGGGCCCTTGAACAAGGCCCTTAACCCTCAACTGCTCGGTTGTATAAATGATTTAAATGTAAGTCTCTCTGGATAAGGGCATCTACCAAATGCCGTAAACGTAAATGTACTAAGAAACCGAAAAGTGCAAAGTCGTCTGTCCTGAAGACTTTCCCGTGGCAGAAAACTTGCAGACTATTAAGCGCTGACACTAGAGACTCCTTTAAAAAATGTTAGGTGGGATTTGTGAATGAGATGCTACTGTAAAAATGTAAAAATTAGAACAGAAGTTCTCAACCTTTTGTAACTAAAGCCCCCCCCCAAGCCTCCCCTATCATGTGGCACCATCATTTATGCACATTCTATTTGAAAAGCAATAAAACACACCGAGAACCCAAATGATGCCCTGTCTGTGGGGTTTTTTTGTTTGTTTGTTTGTTTGGTTTTTTTTGTTTGTTTGTTTGTTTTTTCTTGAAAACAATTTGCGCCCCCCTTCCGATCTTTCCCCCTGGTTGAGAACCACTGCATTAGAACAAGCGCATGAATATAATCCTGTGATTTGAGTTATGGCTGGAACTACTGTCTGTTATTACAGTTACTACCGTTATAAAAAATTTATCCATACCTTCAGATATGAGAATTATACCACAGCGCTTTGGTATAAGATTTATTAATTCATAATGCCATAATGTATATTTAATAAATTTATATATTTATTTATTATTTATTAGTGTATATATTTATTATTGCCCTTATTTACAGTCCAAAATGTGATTCAGGGGGAAATACTGTGGATGGGTTTTACAGTGGTCCTCGCTCGAGCAGATATCGTGCATGAGAGGCACTTCTGTATATAACTAAATGTCTTCTTGGCATAGATTACGAATAAAAAATAACGTGCACATAATGATTTGGTTTTTTTTTTTTTTTTTTTTTTTTTTTTTTTTTTTTTTTTTTTTTTTTTTTTT